>CM071924.1:38686481-38761719 GCA_016081115.2 Rehmannia glutinosa
GAGTTGTAAGAATTTCAAGAAGATGCATATGAAAATGCTCAGATCCACAAGATATACATGAAACGATGGAACGACAATGGGATCTTAAGAAGAGAATTCCTACCGGGAAAAGTAGTGTTGTTATACAACACTCGTCTCAAATCATTTCCGGAAATCTCAAGCCACGTTGGTCGGGCCCATTCGTAATTAAAAAGGTATTGACTCCAGGTATAGTTGAATTGCTAGCGCGGGATGCAGATGGGATCTTCTATTGCAAAAGGGTATTTCCTCTCCTATTTTATTACAAGGATGATTGACATTTTTATAAAAGTTACCAAATTAATTTAATCAAGCCTAAATTGTGGGTTTTATCATATAGTAACTTTCACACACGTGTCAATCATCCATGCAGTGGAATAGAAATGAAATACTCTTTTGCAATAGAATATCCCATCCACGCGGGATGAAAGCACATTCATATTTAATGGACAACAAGTCAAGCATTATTATGAGCAAGAACAAAAGAATGAGGTGGTGACAATCACCTTAATTGAGCCATAGAAAAATCAGGTGTCAAGCTGAAGACGTAAAAATTAGCGCTTCTTGAGAGGTAACCCAATTTTTAATCGCCTTTGTTCATTCAATTGTTTTTATAATTTTACTTCTAGTTTTGTTTGTTTTTGTGTAAGAGGCGTCACATCAATCTCCCGATATAAAAAAAAGCATGATTGAGGACTTGTGGGCAATTCATTTTGGAAGTCTTGTTATCATTTTCTTAAGAAAATGATTTAATTGGTTGTTTGATTGAAATTTTTGTAATTTCGGGAAAGTAATGGATATCTTGGGAATTGTCTCCACTTTACACTTAGTCAACGGGTTGTGGCATAAAGAACAAAATTTTGGTTTCGCACTATTACTCCATTAGTCTAGGATGTGAGCCAATTTCCTATACATATCCTACCTTGACCAAAAGCCTACATTACAACCAAAATAAAGTCATTTTAGATTTGTATTTTACACACATGCTTAGTAGCGGGGTAGACAAATTGCAAGCCCATGGTAAATCACTTTCATTGAATTAACGTGAGCATTAATTGCTTTATATTTTATACACTTTGAGAGTTTGAGCGATACACTTATCCGGTGAGGGATTGCGATGTCAAACACCTGAAAGAATATTAATTGATACCTAATTTACAACTAAGAGCTTTAAGAATGATTATCATGTGTGAAGCAGAATGTGAACTCAATTAGATTGTATATTTGCAGTATTATTGTGTTGTTGACGGATCCACCCCATTGCATGCATTTATTCTCTCTTTGTTTTGCTCGAGGACGAGTGACGATTTATGTTTGGGGGGATTTAACAAGTTGTCATTATGCATGCATTTCAGAATGTATTTTGGTATATAATTGACACAATTACAAGTATATCTAGCGTGTCAAGGATTATTCTATTGTTTTGGATATTTTTGCAGGAAATGGAGCTACATTGGAAGAAAAGCGATACCACGTCACAAAGGGTATGTCAAGAGCTAAAGGATAAATTGTAAATTGAGACGCACAGGAAACGGAGAAGAACACATCATATGACTAGGTCGTACCGCGATTTGCACGCCTCTGTATGCGGCCTGGCTTTAGAGAGCTTACATGAGTCTACTCGTGCGAAAGAATACAGTCGTGTGTGTGATGCAGCTCAAACAGTTTCAAAGGAGATTTCACACGGCCTGCCTGTGTGCAATCGCACCAACATGTGCAGAATGAAAAGTTTTACGGATTTTATTTCCTAATTGCGTAAAGATTGATAAGGGGATTCGAAAAAACACCTATAAAAAAGGAAAAGAAGACCTAACAACCGACACAACACATCTATGAGAGAAAAGGACGATTTGGAGCGAGAAGAGGGGGTTTTTAAGAGAACAACACATGAGTTTCATCAACCACGAAGGTACGAAGGTTCGAAATTGTGAAGATTGATTCGTCCACAAACGGGGATTTTGTCACATAGTCTAGAGCTTTTCAATTGCATATTGTCTATGTTTAACTCTTTGTTTAAGAATTTATCTATGGATTTGAAAAGAATTATGTTAGGCCAATTTCTCATTGATTCTAGGACATGATTTAAACTTTGGATTCATGTTATTTCAAATTTTATTTGTTTCATAGTGATCTTTTCTATTGATCTATTTGTTAATTAGTGTTCTTATTTCTTGGAGATTATTTGGCCAATAATTTGCATGTTTAATAGTTACATCATAATTCTAGAGATTAGTTCTAATATTAGATAACAGATTCACAATATAAACGAGGGTAGAGTCGAGAGGCTTACAACGTTTGTGGGGTTTTGTTTAATTCTTTATGCCTTTGGAATTTGATATTGATTGTTGAGTAGAGATACTACTAATTTGATATTAATCTATGGTTTGTTTGTTTCGAGAGAGAGAATAAAGTACAAGAACAGTTAAACCCATAGATAAGGTGAAATTGGTTATTGTGAAATGCAAACTAGAGATAATGTTTATGAAGCATGTTGAGATCATAGTCCTATGATCGCCTTTACTTGTTGATTAATTCTCACGAGTGTGATAGTTTCTAATGATTGGTAGTATAATTTATTTTAATAGTTGTATTTTGAAAAAAAACAATTTGCTTTACGGACTTTTCAATAATATTGAGCTACTATGGTTATGGTATTTTATGTGTTTTAATCAATCCTTGTGGAACACGACCTTATTTGCCACTTTCTATTGACTACTTGAGGATATAAGATATTGATTAGTTTAGTTGTCAGTAACTTCAATTAATCAATGAGCATTCGGTATCTCAAACATGGGGAGGCTAACGAGCATAGAATAAAAGGATCCCACTGTAATTTGGAATTGGGGAGGTAGTGCAGGAATAACTCCTTAGTGGATCGAGTTATCATTGATGGACTAAGTTGTGTATTCGGGCCGAACATAGGAAACTTAGACCCGTTAGGAGACTTAACCTTAATTTCTCATCTATTTGAATTACACAAGAATTCAATCTCAAAAGTCATTTTTTGAAGAAAAAGATGTAATGCTGAGAGAGACAAAGAGTTCGATCAGAATATAAAAATGATTGGAGGATCGTCGCCCACTCATTGTCTAGTCTGAGGATATGCATACAACATAAGATCGTGAAGTTTGTTGGGTAGTTCATGTTGCTGTGTTGGTTGTGGATTGTTGGGAAGAATGGATTGTTATATAGATTGGAGATGTGCAGTTCGAGTTGCAGGGATTTGCAGATCACGTTCCAGAGATTATGATTTGCTAGGATCATGGGTTCGATCTGCATCAACATATTCTCTTCATTTAAAGTTAAGAATTATGAACTCCTTTCATCTACTGCGATGGGATTGATCACGATTAGATATCTGTTAAACATTAATCAATCCCTATGCATAGTCAAATAGAGACTATGATCATGTAATAATGTTTTCCCTTGGGCACGCACAAACATATAAATAGGCTAACACAGTTGCCCCCAACGCACAAACATATAAATTTTCTTCTCAAATCGCCATAAGTTCACGTCCATTTCCCAATGAGCCTCTGACTTGAACCACCATTCCATTTGACCTAGTAATATATCCTTCGATTCTATTTACTTGGCCTAAACGTCCAAATGATCTAAGATTTTGAGACCTCCTTATTATATTGTCGTCGATTAATGGCGACTCTTGTAAGCTTTGTTGGGAACATTTATGTTAAGATTTTGATGATACCATGAAAAACGTAGATTAGAAAATTGGCACCCCATTTTCTATGTAATTCAACTTGTAATAGATAGGGTTGTATAAGTGAAAGTAAAAGTCGACTAAGTTGAAGATTACAAGACTCATGAAGATTGAAGTGAATACCCAGTTGTGTGAAGTGAAGTGAAGACTCGGTCTAGTGACAAAAGAAATGTCTCGATCCGATCGACACTAAATCATTCCAAAATGATTGGAATTGAATGTCAAAGGGGTATGCAGCAGACAAGACTTGAAGAAAGCTGAAAGAGATCCATTGTTAAGATCAGTCTAAGTTTTGCTGGAAATAGGCATGTGTCAGGCTGCCAGCAATAAAGTTGTTTTGCTGAAAGAGTGCAAAAACCAAGGAACCAATGAGATGTACCTGAAAACCTGCATAAATTAAGGAAAGGCTGCAGAGCAATAAATTCATGGTACGATCTACATCAATGTTGCAAGACAAGACAAGCCAACAACCTACGAGTGTGATTTGAAAATGTGTCTATCTCTTCAATAGATTTTCATATGTTCACTATAAAAGGTTGAGGAAGCAAGTGAGAGAAGGTTACCGAGTTCATCACAAGCATAGAAGCAATCAAGGAATAACCTGCAATATCTCTCAAACTTTACAAAGAAATCCTCATGCCTAACTTCGAAGGAATTCAATCCAACACACTTAGTGAAGGAAAAATTACTTCATCAATTGAAGAAGAAAATTATTTTCAAGAACAAAAGTGTACTCTCAAGGTTGAAGGAGAAGTAGTGAGATCCCGGTTTGAATCGGTGCTTTGAACCTATTGGAGGGCTAAGTGATCGAGTCCAAAGGTTTGAAAGAGGCTGAAGTAACATGACAACTGTCTTCTGAAGAAGCTGAGTCCCAGGAGCAGCATGTTGTGTGATCAAAGCTGACTTAGTTGATTTGAGTGAACTTTGAGAATTATTTAAAAGGACTAAAATTGAGAAATTAGTAAGGTTTATTCAACCCCTCCCCCTTCTAAACCTTACATATCACCCCTTGGGACCTACATCGCCTATTTACTTGAAACATTAACTCATCCTCATTGAACATTTTCAAAAAAAATCCTTATATAGAAAGCTGGATGAATATTTAATTTTTCACGCAGCCTCAACCGATACGCCACATTTCCCACTTTACTGACCACTTCAAATAGACCATCGAACTTGGTACACAACCCTTGGTAAATTATTTTGGAACTTATCTTTTTCCAAATTTGTGGAATCAGCTTCAACAACATTTTGTCTCCCATACTGAATTCGACATATCTCGTACCCTGGTTTGCGTACTTTTAACTTTGTGTTGAGCCTTAGACAAACTATCTTTAGGTTCTTCTAGAAACCCATGCTTCACCTTTGAAAGACGGTAGCAACATGACATTGCCTCCCGTTCTATGTACTGTAGTAGCATGGGGTGTCATGGCATGTGTCTATACATAATTTCAAGCAGACTAATGCTCGTCGCTGAAGACTTGTTCAATTATAACATAACTGAGTGATGTTGACAAATACCAACCAATCCTTCTGACTTTCCGAAGCACGATGCCTCAAGTACTCCTCTTGCAGGTGGTCCATCTTCTTCGTCTAACCACCAATTTGAGAATTATTCGCTGTGGAGAACTTCGACTTTATTCCCATCATAATGAACAAAGTTGTCTAAACATGCATGTGATGTGAGTATCCAAGGTCACTAATAATGTCCTCTGAGATCCCAAAATACTTGATCACATTCTTGAGAAACAAGTCAAAGCATCAACTTCAGCAAGACAAGCCTTTGGTCAGACAAGAATTACAACATACTTTGACATTTGATCTACTGACCACAAAGATTGAAGCCATCCCATTCACCTTTGCAAAAACCCAAAATCAAGTCCATCGAGAAAGATGACATGTTCAAGCGAAAAGTATAACGAAGCTCAAATGAACCATACCCGTAAAAGTTGTTTTAGCCTCGTCACCAACAACAATTCAAACCGCAAATAACTTGAGCTTAAAAAGATATACGTAGTACTATGCCCGCGACAATTTATCAAATATGTCAGTCACCATTCATTATGAATATGGTTCTTATTTTTGTAATAAATTTATTCAATGCTATATAGCCCATGCACATCCTCAATGAAATCCTACTTCTTCTGGAACATAACTGATGAACCATAAGGAGCTTTGAGAGGCCAAATTAGTCCTCCTTTATATTAACCACTTTAATCGGACTAATGTGTGGTGAGAGACTCAAGCTAAACTTTTATCACCCATTCAGCCACGATGTTGTGAGTGGCGACCTTGTCAACCGTTGCCATGATATCTTCGCCATTCAGATTATCATTTATGTAGATAAAACCCTTTTGGTTGAGAAGTTTCCCTTGGATTGCACCCATCAGTTGCAATTGATTAACTCTCGAAGGTTCAATACCATCACCATTGTCACCTAACTCTGCCACGAGGGTGTTTCATTTTTCCCCCTTAAGATAACAACACATCCAATGGTCATCACCAAAACGGAACCAACCCTTTTTCGACCTGTCCACCTCAGATTGGGAAAACTCTTTCAATTTACCCTTAGTTTCCTTAGATTTGTTATTTTTGGACTTCCCATATATAGGCAATTTGCCTGTCTATTAGTTATCCGTATCAGATTCATTCTTTTTATAGTCAAAATTTAGGACACCAACCAATTAACAAAAGCAATGGCAAAGGCAGATTCTTGACAATTTTCCTCTGAAGTTCGATTTGGGCCCAATTCTGCATCTAAACCATGAAATTGAACTATTTATCCTCATCGAACATATCCCACACATTGAGCAACAACGAATTAAACTCTTTTACACAATCTTGAATCATGCATGAGTTTTTCACTTACATTGTGACTCTTGTGCAAGCTAGGATATGTTGCACGAGAGTATTTGATCCTTCAATTCCTCCTTCAAATGACCCCACATTCCGATCTTCTCTATGTTCGCACTAACATCTTCTAAAAAAAGTGCACACCACCATAATTTTGCATCACCAGTGTGAATGCTGGTGATGGAGACCAGCTCTGCAACAAGGACGTGTACAGTCTGGAAGTATGTTTCCGTGTCCAATAGGAAGTCTTGTTGGCGACCTATATCATGATCTTTGGGCCAACTAATTTTTTTTGACTTAAGGGAATAACAATTAAATTCTAGATCTGGATTTATGTTTTGTGAGAGCGCACTACGAAATAAGAGTTGGTTTGGTATCAAGGTACATTCGAGTGGATGACATTTGTTGTCAAACTTGTGGAAAGTTCTCCATATGTGTTTATCGCCATAATAACGATGCACACTCTAAGTGAAGATACATTATCATTGAACTTCATTGGATTCGAGAGGGAGAGGTGCATATAAAATTGGATTAGTGCGTTATAGTTGGATATTCTTTTCATCAAACTGAAGGAGTGTGCTCAAAGAGAAGGTGTTGTTGCCGAATTAAAGGATTGCACAGAAGGGAGGTGTTTTCTCCCTAGAGTGAAATTGGTCAACTTTTTGCTATTACGTCAATTTTTACTCTAATCATCCTACTTAAAAGGTTACTTGGCTTCTATTTTGTTCTCTTAAGGTTCAAGTAGTCCCCAGTGTTTGATCCAAGTTAACACTTGGTCTCTATTAGACGATATCTATACATTGTTTATTATGGGTACTAATGTAAGGAACATATGCTCCTCCACATGACCTTCAATATTGAGTGGTGTTATGGGTTGCCCTATTTGGGGCTTCTGCTATCCTAATTTAACCTTGCAACATCATCAAACTAAAGGTTTTTGGCAACTCGTCTTGAGCACGACATGTCTCCTACATAAGTCCTCGCGTTTAGCTTGGTCTTTTCATCTCAATTCTTAGGGTTAGAGATTTATTTGTCTTTTTTTTTTCTTTTGTACTTCTTCCTTTTTGGCTCTTCAACCTCTCGAGGATGCGCTAGGATGGAAATTTTCGAGCCTGCTAGCTCATGTGGCGGAGTGTGGACGCTCTAATTTTCGTAGTTAAGAGGGCACAAACTTGTATAGCTAAGAGTATAAACGCTCTAGACTCGCAAAGGATTAGAACATGTTCTCAACATAGTGAATTATTTATAGGTATGACAACAAAGTGTAAATCTACGACGAGTTGGCTATATTCGAAACCATTCCGATAAGAAGATATGGGACGTGGACGCCGACAAACATCATGCCCCCATCACCGTTCCTCGTTTAAAATTCGTAACTCAACAAGATAGACTAGTTGAACACATCAACTCATAAATTAAAGAAGCATCTAATTAATTGTGGCCATGTTTAACAAGATTTCGGTTTACGTCATGTATGTTATTGTTGTCTAGTAGATGAAACAAGTATGAAAAAATAAGTAATGCTAAATAAAATTAAGGGAAATGAAAAAATCTTATACCTAGTGAACTAAAAAACTGATGCATGAAGTTTGTATAGAATATATGAAAGCACTAGAACTAATAAATAATAGTTCTCGCTCGGGAAACATTAATTGAATCTAATGGTTGGAGGGTGCATTGAGGGTTGATGAATAGTAGATTGTTCTTGACAATGACGTCAACTGTGGAGTTGAAACTCAAACATAGGATTGACTTTTAAATAGAAACGAAAAAAAATCAGGTGAGAGCGTTGATGAGTGCTTACCATCGAAAATATGGAGAACAATTAGATGGTGTGGCAAGAAGTTCAGTGGACAAATTAGATGATAATAAGCAGCGATGAATTCGGAAAAGAGAGAGAAAATTATAGTAGTTTCAAATGCTAAAGAAAAGTATGAAACTCTAAAGCTTAAATGTCAATCGTTAAAAAGGTAAACTTATTAACTAATTACAATATAATAATAAATATATCGGGCATGCTTGGCAGGATCCGTTACCTGCCCTGACCTACCATGTTTTAGAAAATTGGACCTGGGACACGACTCGAAACTCATTTGACCAGGTTTGGTCCCACCCCATTGCCATCCCTTATTATTGATCTTGCCCTTAATTTTGCTGTGACATTCTCTACAGGCGCTATCGGGTTCTCTTTGTGATTTGCAATACTATCGCTCTAGCTAGCTAACACTCCTTGTCTTGAGGTGATGGATAATATTGATGGAAGAAACTCCTGCGGTTGTTGATCCCCTCTATTATTGCTAGGCTTTCTCTTGTGTGGAGGTGTCATGGATGTCTATTTCCTGAGCTCAATTCTCGTCAGCTTTTTCAGTTCGGAGGTATGTTTTCCCACGGAAAAATAACACCCAAATGATGTCGTTCTTATTGATTTATCAAGAATCAAATCTGTCATTGATAGTGAACTCCTTTTTACAAGCTGTCAACTATTTATAAACTGGTTCTTATATACAACACAGAATACTTATTTTGAATGCTTGAGAAGTCGAGTGAAAACTCTTTATAACTCTAGGCAGAAGTAAATGACGAATGCTTTAGTACCATCAATGGGAAGGACGGATGTCCCATAGTCCGAAGAAAGTGTGGGGTCAATATCCCCGGCTAGTGTGGACATACTCTGGGACGACAAAAAAAAATTGAATAAGTAAAATAAATTCAGAAAGTATAGGTACAAAAAGTTGTGAGTGTCGATTTGTATCTAAAAATGAACAATGAGACACACAGGGTTACATTTTCATTAGTGCATTCTAGACTTTTTAGGCTAGGCGTGTGTTTGAGTGGATGAATGCTAGGCATAATCAACTAGTTTTGGATAGATGCAAATAGATTCCACCAATGTGCTAAACCTACATACAATACAAATCTATCATGTGTTTTTACATAAAATTCTTGTATGATGTGGACCAGGTTCGTGATTCCACGAATGTGCAAGACCTATATACAATACAATCAATCATGTGTATTGACATAAATCTTTCTATAATATATGAACCAAGTTCATGCACCTAATTAATGGGATCAAAACTCACATATCCCTTTCTATTACATATGAAAACTACACATAACTTCAATTGCCAAAGAAATCAAAAAATGTTATTTACAACTTAACTAATTACCAAGTCGCCAAACTTAAAGCCTATGTACATAAATTAACTTCTGTTTTTCTTCAATTAGTTACCTAGCCGCCAAGTTTTAGATTTACAAGCAATATTACTTTAACAGATGAGCAGATCTCTTGTAAGACGGTCGTACGGTGCGACCGATTGCGCTTTTAACGTAAATAGTGATATTTTTAGTGTAAAAAATGATACTTTATCTGAATACAATTATTTTTTGTGTATTCAGACAATGTATCACTTTTTACACTAAAAATATTACTTTTCACACAAAACGTATCACCCATCGCACCATGCAACCGTCTTATACAAGTTTTTGCCGTAACAGATAGGCATAGGCGAAGCTACCTTAGGACGAGTGTGGTCAGCGGACCGCACTCGATCTTGGAGTGACCATGTTAAATTTAATTTGCACCGCGCTGGAAATTCAACCCAATGTTTAATTCATATAAAAAAAATTGAGCTAAATTTAAAAAGTCAATAAACCTTACTATCTTGGCTCAAAATATTAAGAATTACCTAGTTGAGTTAAGGTCTATTAGTGGTAAATGATTGTCTTGTTGTCATGTACATAGATATATGTTTCAAACTTGATAATGAACAGTTTTTTGGAAGTATTTTTCGAATGAATTTATGTATATAAGTTTATTCCAATAATAACAGTTGTTTGGTGGTTAATTTAGAATATGTTTTTGAATAAGTCACTTATACAAAAAGTTCATTCTAGAGAAACTATAATTGGAGATTATGAAAATCCGCAAAGAATTGTTGTAAGGTACCACCTTCATATTTGCCTTTTTTTCTATTTTTTTTCAAATATCGGTCCAACATTCGTCCTGTCAAAATGAAAAAATTCCTAACCGCACTGGCCGTAAATCATGGCTACGCCCATGCAGATAGGCAATATTGTTTCAACTAAATTGATACAAGTTATGGTCATTCCCATATCTTATTTACCAAGAATGAAAGTTTATTAATTTAAGTCATTGACAGGTAAAACATCTTAAAAGTACAACCAAAGGCGAACCTCACAAAACAATTGCTTAAAACATAAATATAAGGACATTTTAGGCATCTTACATCCTGAGTAATCTGATTTTAAAAATAAAAAAAAATTCAGTCATTTAGCGTGATTAATTATTAAGTGACTCGAACATGATCCTCATTCCTATATAAAGTCCAATCGACAATCAGAAATGAAACTCTTATTACATATGAAAAAAGTAGAGAGAGAAAGAGAGTAGGAGATCGAGGTTTAGTTAATTAAAGTAGCTAATACATCATCATATCATACATATTTCGAGGGAAATTCAATTCAAGCAAATGGGCAACAGCTTAAAGTGTTGTTTGGCTTGTGTTCTTCCATGTGGAGCACTAGATTTGATCCGAATAGTACACTTAAACGGGAGCGTAGAAGAATTAACGGGTCGGGTCACCGCCGGCGAGGTACTGAAGAACAACCCGAATCATGTCCTCACGACCCCATGCTCTCAAGGCATGGCCCGGCGGATCCTGATCCTTTCCCCGGAGTCGGAGCTGAAACGGGGCTCCATTTATTTCTTGATACCCGCTTCTTCTTTGCCTGCCGAAAAGACTAATAAAATCCTGAACAAGTTCAGCTCCCCAACAAAAAGTCACTGGAGATTATCGCCGAGAAGAAAAGGTCGTCGTCTTCCCGGCAGCGAGAGCGGAGAAAAAGCATCGGCGGAGAGTGGAGGCCAAAACTTGAGAGCATTTCTGAGGAATAGACAATTATTATAAATATAAATATATTTCAAATAGAATTTTTTTCCCATTTCTTGAGGGCATTTTTATTCTTTTTGTTCTTGGTTTTCGTTTTCAAAATTGTGGATAATTTTAATATTCTATTCCTGCCTCTTTCTTGGTTTTTTTCACTATTTTTTTGATCACGGATCTTAATTCCCGATCTTTTCTTTTTGGAATGAGGTTATTATCAGATTTTTGCTTCATCAAATTAACTCATGTATACCGAAAACACGAGGTTTGTGTAATTTAAGAAAAATATTTTCTCTTTATTGTGGGTAAGCTTTGAACATCTTTTGGGTTTTGGATTTCTATAATTGGCATGGCAATTATCATTATTTTGAATTTTTTTTTCTTTTTCCTTTCAATTAATACAAATGGAAGATCTTGAATATGAGCTACAACCACAAACTGTTCAAGTTTTGAGGAAAAAAATAGTTGGATATACTCAAGTAAAGATCAATTGCCTATATAAAGTTGTATTTGGATTAGATGATTTGTATTTCAGGAATTTAAAAAATTTGGGAATAATAAGCTGAATTTGAATTCTAACATAATGACTTACAAAATAGCTGAAAATAGGAGCTTATGGATTTGAATCCATTATATCCGAACAAGATCAAAATAGATTTGTTATTATGGATTTGAAATTCTCATCTTCAATTACATCTATCCAGATAAAGTCTTAAAATTCTTTTCCCACTTCAAGTCCTGAAATATAACAAATTAATAAACTTGAACACATTTCTTTGTTAGATAGGATTTGAAGTTCAATTTGAGCTGAATTAGGTTAGTAAATAATTAATAAAAATATATGTAACAAGATTGAATTATTCAAGCTCGATTCGCGTTGAACTTGATTAAAGCTCGTGAAAGTTCAACTTATCAACAATCAAACCAAGTTCGAATTTCAAATTTTTAAGCGAGATAAAAATTCAAATAAATTGAAACAGTTCCGTGTTTGACTTGACATATTTCATTCACATCCTTAGTATAATAGACAACGGAGAGCAAAATGCAAATGATTTATATCTAGTAATTTGTATTTTCACCCAAAAAAAATATAATGATAACTTGCATTTATATGTGATTGTGAACTTCAACATTACAGTGACAATACAAAACATCATGCATGAAATAAATGGACAGCCTAGTATAAAATAAAGACTAATATATATTTTCCTTGTTTTTTTTTTTTTGAATGAAGTGTGGTGAAAGAGCTATCGGCTGGTTGAATAGAGGATAATAATTGTAGTTTATTCACATATTTATTCGTTTTTGTAAGTTGTCCAATGGTTTTTTGTTTAGGATCCATGAGAAACATTTATGGATGGTTGCACATAATTGAAAGAGTTCAAATAAGTTTTATGTTGTTACACGGGAGAATAATCATGTTTGCGCTGGCTCTCATCTCCAATCATAATATATGCATATGCTTATGCGATGCAGCGTTTGGTGCGAGAGATTGTCAGCGTTGATAGCTGTACAATTATACATACTAATATACTATACATGCACGGAATATTTCTTGTAACTCGGGCCTTCTCATATTTCCGAATTGAAATTAAAGTACTATCAATTAAATTAAATTAGCCAATATGCAGAACTAATACAAGTAGGTTAGTAATGTCTATCATACCTTATGTAGCAAATTAATTTGAAATTTCAAGTTTATTTTATGTAATCATATCAGTTAATTGATATCTCGTCTAGAGCTGTTAATAAGGACATGTCTTAAAGGCCCCAAAGTCATAAGGACCTGAAAAGTATAGGTCCAGCTCTATTAGTCAGGCTAATGTAATGTCAGGCTAAGAGGGCTGACCCTATATTTACTTTTTTTTTTGTTTTTTTAATAGTCATACCCTCATAAATTTAATATTCCTAATCAAATCAAATATTAATATATCATAATCTAATAAAATATAAATAATAATAAATGAGGTTTCTTCTAAAATAAGTTTCTAAATTAATAAACTGACATTAAGTATATAATGTTCCAACAATAGATTAATCATCGATCATAACATCATGTTCCTTCATCATCATCAATTCTAATTTGCCAAATTTAAATGATAATTAATTATTGAAATCAAAAATTAGATTTGGTCTTATAATAGGTATAAATTTAAATATAAATCAGTAAAATACAAAAACGTTACTGAGAAAAAAGCCGCAAACCAACTAGGATTGGGCTAGGGTCAGCCCTCAGGGCTGGGCCCTTTTTGACATCTCTAATCTCATCTTAGCAGGGGTGGACTTACATGGGAGCAAAGGGGGCCCTGCCCCCTCCCAACATTCTATATTCTCATTTTTTATACACAAATTTTAGGCATAATTTCATTTGGACCCCCCAATTATTATTTTCCTGTAAAAAAGAAACTTGTGTTAATTTTGGGTTTTAATTATGTATTTTGGAATTCTTAATTTGTCATGTATTTGCAAATACATAATATATTTTGCATTTATCATGATATAAATTAGATATTAGATTGTCCACCTATTGGCCCCCCTCAATGTCAAATCATGGTTCTGCCCCTGCATCTTAGTAAGATTATACATCCCATAATGAAGATATTTTGAGTTCAAATATTCAAATCCTATATAATTTTATATAATATATACTCCCTCCTATTCAAAATAATTGTCATTTAGACACATAATATTTTTCAAAAAGAATAACTTTTTGATGTTTTCAAGACTAATGATAAAAGTTTTTTCCCAAATTACCCTGATACTTATTAACAATAATGGCTAAATTTATTTTCTTCCAAAACAACAATTATAATTAATTAAAAGTATTTTGGGTATATTAATACAATACATGTATTTTTTTCCCTATGACGTCACTTATTTTGAATAGGAGAGAGTATTTAAATTGTAGGATATGAGTTATTATAATATCCCAATGTGTAATAGTGAGATAGAAAAGGCTTCCAACAATAGTCGATATAATGTTAGGTCGGTCAATGATGTGTCATCTGTTTGATACATGTTTTTATCTTAAGTTTGATGATTTTATTCTTACACCAAAACAATATTTTTAATTGTTGTCCAAATACTCCTAAATGTTTTAAAATGGTTTTAATATTTTAGGAGTATTTCTTCAAGTTTTATTTCAGATAAAATTGGACAACACTTTTTTTGATTTTATGTTTATAAGTTTTTACTTCAAAACAAGGTTCCTAAATGTTGTCTAAATACTCCCGATTGGTTTAAAATGTTTTTACTAAATTTTCGGAGTATTTCTTGAGTTTTATTTTCGACAAAAATTGGACAACATTTTTGTCTCAAGGTCAACCGGTCGCCGTGTAGGGCAACCCGTACCTGAAGATGAACTTTGAAACAGAAAATGAGACGGAGGAGAAAATGACCAGGTCGACCAGGGTGTCGACCGGTGCGTCGACCGGTCGACCGGTACCTGGGCATTGGTTTTGAAACAGAACGAAACCTTCTTGTTTTCTCATTGAGGGGGACCGGTTGTAGTTAAGGTCGACCGGTCGAAGTACCCCATGACCGGTCGCCCTATGTTGTTTCTCAATATGTTCTTCAAATGTCTATTTGTGCGCGACCGGTCGCCCTATGTTTTGACAGCAAAAATCTGACTGTTTGATAGCAGACAACATTTTCTTAAATTGTGAGATTGATCTCTAACAGCTATATTCTTGATTTTAATTGTATTTTTCTGTAGATTTTCAATCCCCAAGAGGAGCCTATGCTTGTTCAATCATCTCCTATAAATAGAGGAAGTTTTGGAGCAACCAACACAACAATTGAGATACAATACAACAAGATACACTTCAAGCAAATATTTGTTCTTCATAGTTATTATTCTTGTTGTAATTTTGCCTAGCTTATCACTTTCACATGCTTGAGGTCTAGGCTATTCTTGATTACACTTTGCACTCATATTGTAATATTCATTATTGAGTTGTAATCTTGATTTTTTGGTCATCATTCAACACAAGACATCCTTGTGAGTATTCTTGTGGTTAAGAATACACTTGGGTGATCTAGGTGCTAGGTGTGAGAAGATTGTGGTAATCTTCTTGTTGAGGTGTTGAAGAATTTGGTATTCTTCAAGGTTGAAGATTGTGGTAATCTTCACAAGGTGCCGTTGAAGGAAGATTGTGGTAATCTTCAAAGGGAGATTGTGGTAATCTCAAAAGGTGGTGTTGTATAAGAGTGTGGTGCTCTTCAAGGTGTTGTAAGTTGAGTTTGTATTAATTTTGGTAATTAATAAAATTCTTTTTTTTTTTTGGAATCCATCCCGGATATACTGGGGTGGTAGAGGATTAGGCCCTAGGTGGGTTGAACCTCTATAAATCGACGTGTGTTGTTTACATTCCGCACCTTTATTATTGTCTTGGCTTGTCTTGTTCGAAAAAGAGGGTAAAATCGAAAAGATGGAGATAATCTATTCACCCCCTCTAGATTATCGTAGCCGCTTGGAATTACAAGTGGTATCAGAGCCAAACTCTTTGGCAAGCTCGTTTCACATCGCAAGTGAAGAGGAACGATCGTCGGCTAGGAACGAAGCTCATCTTTCCGGCACCTCCACCACCAAGCCACCACTATTTGATTCCAAAAATTTTATATTTTGGAAAGAAAGAATGGAATGTTATCTACAAGGTTGCGGGTTCGATATTTGGAACATCGTCATAAATGGAGAATCTATTCCGATGATAGACACACCACACACCTCCAAAGGCTTCAAAGAGTTCAATGATGAAGAGAAGAAAATCATCTCCTTAAATGGTAAAGCTCTCAATATTTTGTATTGTTCATTTACTAATTTGGTATATGAACATATTGTGGGGATTCGATCGGCTCATGGAGTATGGCAAAAATTAGAAGCCATTCATGAAGTATATGCAAATGATAGGAGCAACTCCAAAGCATCTACTTCTCAAAGGGATACAAGTTCAAATCTAAGGAACAAGCCTTTTACAACTTCCAACTATGAAGTAGTCGAACAATGTCTTATGGGCATCGAAGAAGAAAACGAGGTATGTCTTAAACCCTCTACTTCTTATGATATTATTATTCAAAATGATTATAGTGATTTGCAAAATGATTTTGATGATCTTCAAAATGAATTCCAAGGTTTACTTGTTAAGTACAAAAATTTGAAAAAGGAATTCAATGTTTTAAAAAATAAAAAGGATAGTTTATTTACTTCAAATGAATCACTATCATGTGCTCACACCACCACACTTGATAAGGTTAGAAACATTGAAAAACAAAATAGTACTCTTGTTGAGGATATTAATTGCATGAAAAATGATTTATCAAAACCCAACTTGAGTACCAATAAATTGCCCAATATTGTGAATGTTAATGGTTGTGATAACTTGAAAAGTGAACTTGATCATGAGCCTAATATTGTCAAGCATATGAAAAAGAATCAAGTTCCTATGCATATTAGTGATGTTACTTGCTTTTATTGCGGTAAGAAGGGTCATACAGTAAATACTTGTCGGGCTAGAAATAGCTCTAATTATTGTTGGAGACCTAAAAGTCTCAAGACTAATCCCAAAGGACCCAAGCACTTGAGGGTACCAGAAAACAATGTCATTTTAGGTATTCGGCGGATTAATAATCGAAGAAAGTTCATGCCGCCAAGGAAATATCAAATGAACATCTCATTTGATCAAAGAAGGAGAAAACAAAGTCAATTTCCAAGAAGAGGATATAATCAAAAATGGGAAGAACACAATCCTTGGAAATGGCAAAGAGATCATCAACAAAATGACTTTCCAAAAGAAAGACACTTTCAAAAAGGAGAAACCCACAATGCTTGGAAATGGAACAATTGGAGAAGCCATCACCAACAAGATGATTCTCAAAGGGAAAGATATCATCAACAACGGGAACGGCACAACCCATGGAAATGGCGTAATTGGTAAACCGTATCTCCCCATTTAAATATGTATTTTATTTAGTTAGTATGCATGTTTTTATTTATGTCTAAATTGCAAATGAGTTTTCATTAAGGTCCTCAATAAATATTTGTGTTTTTAAAATCCTTTGAAAATGAGACCTTACATGTTGTTTTTAAACTCTTATGAATTTTTATAGCATAAGTTTTTTTATTGTGATATCTCTTATTACTTGCCTACACTTGTGCTATTATATCTTGTCCAATTTAAGAGTTGTGTAGGTTATATATCTCATCAAGATTCTTAAACCATTGAGGTATGTTCACTCGTATTTGTCTTAGAACTCGATATTATGTTTATGCTCATGTCTTTCAAAATATTTCTTTTGAACCCCTTAAGTGCCCCTAAATGATTTTGTAAATTTTTCTTAAAAGGGCACTACTCGTTAAATCTCGTTTTTCTCGTATATGTGTTTTCTCGAAACTCATATTTGTTGGATTTAGTCCATAATTATCTTTTTGCAAAAGTTTTAAAACTTTTGGGGTGAAAAATCAAATTTTAGAAAATTCTGGATAAAATTGCATGGCCCAGTACCCGGAGAGTGCAGTCTGGTCGACCGACCACACCGGTCGACCACTGTCGACCGGTATTTGGGTGTATTCGATGGGCGAAGGTTTTAATTTTGAAACAGGGGCAATTTCTTCTCATTTCTTCCTTATAACATTCGAACCCTAGCTCAACTTTTCTCCCAAATTCTCTCAAAATATCCCAATACCTCACATATTGTTTCATCCTTGAGCTCATATTTCTCAAATTCATCTTGTTTTTCATGGCACCTCGTCAATTCACCGGACGAAATCCTCAAAAGAGGAGAAGTAAGCAAAGGGAGAATCTTCCTCCAACCCCCAACAAGATGATATTCCACAAGGAGATAATCCAAACCGGCTCACGGAAGAAGAGATTGATGAATTGAGAGCCGGGGTTTCAAAATCAAACATTCATTGGGATTCAAGTAAGTTATCACTTCTTTACGAGCCTCCCTCTAGAGCCAATAAATTTCGATTTCTAAATAAACTTGCGGAGGAGCATTATGAGAATATTGGATTGAACGTCAAGAAAATTGCATGCACTCGTATGGTTCGGTTTTTGGCTTTTCATGATGAATATCCGGATATTAGGGCTTATTTTGAAATTCAAGGTTGGGTCTCATTATGGGATAATCCGTGTTTGCATTATGATGACGAGCTTATATAACTTTTTTATGCAAATATGTGGATTGTTGATGCTACGGTAGATAATCCGTTGGAACTTCACACATTCGTTAATGGTAGGCACTTTTCATGGACATTGGCCGATATTTGTAATCATTTTAATGTGCCGAATGATGGTGTTGAATATGTGGATTGTGCTCATTGGGATAATGATCTTTTTGGTGTCTCACTCTATGAGGTAAAAACTTTTTTAGGAGTTTTTCCGGAAGTAAGCTTCTCGGCAATGCCACCAAATTATCGGATTGTATCAATTATTTGCTCCTATTGTGTTTGTGGTAAATAAGTTAAACTTCCGAGTAATCTTGAACTCTTTCTTACCTATAAGATTATCCAGGAGAAAGAGTAAATTATGGGGCTATTTTTGTATATTATTTGTCGGAATCAAGAAGGCTTACTAAGAAAAAATATACGTTGGAAAATTTGATTTGTCGACTACTATACCTTTCGGGCTATCAGGAAAGTGAGATGAATACCTAGAAATTCGGCACAATGACTATGATAATGCCAATATTCTACAAATGGTAAGAATGCGACAACACTTACCACGAGTTCCCACCAAAGCCGCTAGGGGACGTGCTCAAGATCCACAACAACCTCGAGATGATTTCTTTAATGACAATGAGGTTGAAAATATTGGTAGAGGAAATGTTGAGGAACAAGAAGATGAAGAAGAAGAAGAGAATGTGGGGAATGAACAAGAAATTGGGGAGGAAGAAAATGAAGAACACTTCAATGAAGGAAATGAGGAAGAAGATGAAAATGAGCCGGATGTTGAAGATTTAAGTCTCAAAGAGATAATGGACAAAGTGGAAAGAGATACATTTAGAGATGTAGCCTCTCTTAGAAAAGAGCTCCGGGTTGTGAAGGAAGAAAATTCTAGATTGAAAAAATCAATCGGCAAGTTGAAGAAATTCATCAAAGATCTTATTCCCGGAACTTGCTTCTCTTCGGACGAAGAATGATGTCCCCACCCCTTTATTATCTTAGCATTTTCTTTTGTTCATGATATTTTGTATTTCTATGAACTATCTTGTAAAACTCTATTGCACTAATGAGATTTGCTTGTTTTCTTGAAAGGGTTAAAATAGCAAGTTGAAAATGGCTATCGAATAATCATGATATTGATGGAGTATTTGATGGTAAAAATACTCTAATTTGGCATTGTCTGATAATTGGTATGAAGTACTTGATGGTAAAAGTGCTTCTTTTAATTTTTGCTTGATGGCATTTGTAATGCCTTGATCTCTTCTTTGGCTATAAATTATCTCAATTGGGTTGAACCCTTGAGAATTTACTTTGGTTAGGCCTATTATTTGTTGGATATATGTTGAAAATTGCTTTTGGTGATGACATGAAAAACTTGGTTTAATTTCCTTTACAAGGGCTATATACATCCTCTTCAAATTTTGACGCCCGCCAAGTGTTCGTTAAAATGTTTCAATGAAAGATTCATCATCTACATGATTTTCTTAGTTTCAAATTTCTTAAATTCTTGTTGAGATCATGTTTTGACAAACAGAATGAGCTTATGGATTTCTTATGATACATCTCTCCCAATTTTTTTTGGATTCTAAGCTTAATTCTTTCAAAGGTTGATAAATCGTATTGTTGGCGCACTTTGATAAACTTGTATGATGTTTTTATCATCCTAACATTCTTTTTGATGATTCCAAAGGGGGAGAAACATGAAATTGGCTCATTAGCTAATAAAAGCTTGTTATAAAAGCTATAAGCTATGGCTCTTAAAAGCCATAAGTTGTGAATTATTTTTTAGGCCAATTGCTGCTTGATGGACTTATATACTTGTCTAATGATGTTTTGTTAACAGGGGGAGCTTATAAGCTCTTGAACAATATGTAAAAGCTAAAGCTTCTAGCTTATGGTTAATTGCTTTTACATTATTCTTGATGTGCTTGTTGATAGGGGCAGCTTGTGCTTATTATTGAGTATATTTACTCCCTTACTTGGTTGCTTATGTATTTTGGAAATTTTGGTTGCTTCCAAACGGTTAGATGTTTTTACCGGAAAATCGTTTTTAAAATTGTCCTCCTAATATTTCAAAAAAATTGTTTTGGTTTGTAATCATCAAAAAGGGGGAGATTGTTTGATATATGTTTTTATCTTAATTTTGATGATTTTATTCTTACACCAAAACAATGTTTTTAATTGTTGTCCAAATACTCCTAAATGTTTTAAAATGGTTTTAATATTTTAGGAGTATTTCTTCAAGTTTTATTTCAGATAAAATTGGACAACACTTTTTTTGATTTTATGTTTATAAGTTTTTACTTCAAAACAAGGTACCTAAATGTTGTCTAAATACTCCCGATTGGTTTAAAATGGTTTTACTAAATTTTCGGAGTATTTCTTGAGTTTTATTTTCGACAAAAATTGGACAACATTTCTGTCTCAAGGTCAACCGGTCGCCGTGTAGGCCAACCCGTACCTGAAGATGAATTTTAAAACAGAAAATGAGACGGAGGAAAAAATGACCAGGTCGACCGGTCGACCAGGGTGTCGACCGGTGCATCGACCGGTCGACACCCCTGTCGACCGGTACCTGGGCATTGGTTTTGAAACAGAACAAAACCTTCTTGTTTTCTCATTGAGGGGGACCAGTTGTAGTTAAGGTCGACCGGTCGAAGTACCCCATGACCGGTCGCCCTATGTTGTTTCTCAATATGTTCTTCAAACGTCTATTTGTCGCGGCCGTCGCCTTCTATGTTTAATGACAAAAATCGGCCGTTTGACGGACAACATTTCCTTAAATTGTGGGATTGATCTCTAACACCTATATTCTTGATTTTAATTGTATTTTTCTGTAGATTTTCAATCCCCAAGAGGAGCCTATGCTTCATCAATCATCTCCTATAAATAGAGGAAGTTTTGGAGCAACCAACACAACAATTGAGATACAATACAATAAGATACACTTCAAGCAAATATTTGTTCTTCATAGTTATTATTCTTGTTGTAATTTTGCCTAGCTTATCATTTTCACATCCTTGAGGTCTAGGCTATTTTTGATTACACTTTGCACTCATATTATAATATTCATTATTGAGTTGTAATCTTGATTTTTTGGTCATCATTTAACACAAGACATCCTTGTGAGTATTCTTGTGGTAAGAATACACTTGGGTGATCTAGGTGCTAGGTGTGAGAAGATTGTGGTAATCTTCACAAGGTGCCGTTGAAGGAAGATTGTGGTAATCTTCAAAGGGAGATTGTGGTAATCTCCAAAGGTGGTGTTGTATAAGAGTGTGGTGCTCTACAAGGTGTTGTAAGTTGAGTTTATATTAATTTTGGTAATTAATAAAATTCTTTTTTTTTTTTTTTGAAATCCATCCCGGATATACTGGGGTGGTATAGGATTAGGCCCTAGGTGGGTTGAACCTCTATAAATCGACGTGTGTTGTTTACATTCCGCACCTTTATTATTGTCTTGGCTTGTCTTGTTCGAAAAAGAGGGTAAAATCGAAAAGATGGAGATAATCTATTCACCCTCCCCTCTAGATTATCGTAGCCGCTTGGACTTACACCATCTAAAGGAGAGTACCGAACATTAAGTTCGAGAGGAGTACCACCAGTTTTAGTATCAATAAGATAAGCATGCTCTAGAATATCATTTTTGTACTAGGATTGGGAAAGAAGATATCCCTTAGGAGAACAAGAAACTTCAATACCCAATAAATAACGTAAGGGACTCAAATCTTTCATTTCAAATTGAGAAGCTAATTCGGACTTCAATTGTGCAATGACATCAACATCATCATCAGTGATAATCATGTCATCAACATACAACGATGCTAAAGTAAGACCAATAGATGTGCTCCTAATAAAGAGCAATGAGTCATGATTTCTAGAGCGAAAGCTAAGTGAAGTGATCACAATAGAAAACTTTTCAAACCAGCCGCGTGGAGGCTGTTTAAGATCGTATAAAGCTTTCTTAAGCCTGCAAACTTTCTCGGGCTTAGGCACCACAGAAGGAGGAGGGAGCATATAAACCTCTTGTTGAAGATCACTATTCAAGAAGCCATTCTTAATATCCATCTGAGATATGCCATCAACGAATAGATGCAACTACAGTAAGAGTACAAATAACTGTCATTTTTGCAACAGGGGAAATGTCTCATCATAATCTTGGCCATATTGCTGAGAAAAACCTTTAGCAACCAACCGTGTATTATACCACTTAATCGAGCCATCAAATTTAATTTTGATTTAAAATACTCATCGTGAGAGAACTGTCTCTTTATAAGATGAAGTCTCGGAAATTTTGTGAATATATGATAGAAATGATGTAAACAAAGTAGAATAAGAAGAATAAACAAAATCTGGCAGATGAGTTGACTTACGCGTACACTGAGGGTAGCAAGAAGGAGGATCCACAACCTGAAGAGGTATTGGAGGGGCCGTAGAAGAAGGCATAGTAGAAATATCAGGAGCCAAAGTACCAAATCTGTAGAAACACTAGATGTATCATCAATGAAATGATCAATATGAACAAGATCAAACTTAGACATAGTGGGAGGGTGAGGAGCAATATAGAAGAAATGAATGTGCTCAAGAAAGAATCATGACAAGACATATATTTTTTGAACAATAGGGTCAAAGCAACGATACCTCTTTTGACGATCCCCATAAACTAAGAAAACACAAATATCAGAACGAGAAGATAACTTGCTTCACTCTACTTGAGGACAAAGGACAAAATATGCACAACTAAAGACTCGCACGGAAGAATAATCTAGAGCATAACCATATAACTTCTCATACGGTGACAAGACATAACTGTGTGATGAAGGGATTTTATTAATCAAATGGACAGTGGTAAGAGCCGCTTCCCACCAAAATTCAATTTGGAATAGAGGTAGATAATAATAGAGAACGAGCAGTTTCCATGATGTGTCTACGCTTTTTTTCAGCAATACCATTTTGCTGTGGAGTATCAGTACAAGATGTTTAGTGTACATTGCCATCCAAACCAAGTAAGTTGTTGAAGTCATTGAAAGTGTATTCTACACCAAAATCACAATGAGAACGCTTTCTAGCTCTTTGAATGCGAGTTTTGACAAGTGTATGAAAAGCAATGTAAATGGCTAGAAAACTAGAGCAACAATTCATAAGATAAACCCAACAATATCGAGTATAATCATCAATGAACAAAACATACTGGGACGACCTCCTGTTATATTTTTATTTCAATTTTGATGATTTCATGTAAATGAGTTTTATATCAAAACTATATTTTCAAATATTGCCCAAATACTTCAAAATATTTCAACTGATTTTTACTAAGTTTTTGAAGTGTTTTTTGAACTTTATTTTTGATAAAAATCGAATAACCTCTTTGTAAAGAGGTCGACCTATCGCTCTATAGGGAGACCTGTACCTGAATGTTGCAAAATAAAAAATATAACAGAGACATTGGAACAGGGAGGGCAACCGGTCGCCCTATATTGCTTTTTCGGTTTAAAACTTCTCTGTTTCTCGAGCGAACGGTCACTATCCACAGAAACCGGTCACCATAGGTAGCGACCGATCGCCCTAGATAGTGACCGGTCACCCTAGATGCCATCATGTGTCAAATCTTAATCCAACGGTTCAAACTTTTGAAATTTCTACATAGCGACCGGTTGCTATAAGGTTTTTAACGGCAAATTCTATCTGTTGCTTAATCACTTATCAACCAGATTCATTTTATCAATTCTAAACCATTTTTGTAGATATTTTGATCCTTCTTTTGCAGACAAATTTCAAATTGGAGGAGCCTATGTTGGAAACCAAAACTTGAAGTTCTCTATAAATAGTTGAAGAAATTGAAGGATAAAAAATAACAAATTACTCTACAACACAACCAGAAAAATTTCAGCAAATATATTGTTCTTCATTTTCAACATTCTTGTTGTAATAGGCTAAGAACTACACTTTCATATCTAGCTTGATAGGCTTTCCTTCTTGATTACACTTGCACTTTTCAGTTGTAATATTTCATTTAAAGCGTAATCTTGATTGCATTTGTAACATCTCCCAAAACAAGAAATCCTTGTTATGTTCTTTTCGCAAGAACACTTTTGGTTGATTGGAAGTGGTTGATCGAAAAGGTTGGTGTTTTTCGCGTTGAAGAGTTTCGTGCTCTTCGAGTTAGACGAATTTGGTGCTCTTTGAGGTGAAGAAGAGTTTTGTGTTCTTCAAGGTTGTTGTTGTAAGAAGGATTTGGGTTTGATATTTGGAACGTGGTTATAAATGGCCCAATGGAGAAAAAGGAGGAGGAACTCAAATTCTTAAAGTCTTCAAGGATTTCGATGATGAAGACAAGAAAATATTCTCTTTAAACGGTACAACTCTTAACATTTTTCATTGTTCTCTTACCGCTACGGAATATAATTGTATTAGAGGAATTGGATCCGCTCATGATGTGTGGGCAAAATTAGAAGTTATCTATAAAGGCACAAAGAACGTGAAATAAGCTCGAATGACCATGTTGGTCAAAAAATTCAAAAATTTCGTTAGAAATGATGGAGAAAATATCTCCAAATTGATTGAAAGGCTTGATATTATTGTAATCCTCTAGTTGCACTTGGGAAAATTATTTTCAAAGAGGATAAAATCACAAAAGTGCTAAATGTTCTTCCCGCCTCTTGGTCCAAAAAGGTTACGGCTATCATGGAAGCTCAAATTTTAGAATTAATTCTAAATTTTGATGAGCTTATCGGCAATCTTCTCATCTATGAAGTCTATACCAACGGAAGAAATAATTCAAGAGCATCTACTTCTCATCTGGATATAGAATCAACTCCAAAAGGTCTTGCCTCAAGAAGCAAGTCTTGCTTTAAGTGTGGAAAACCAAGACACTATCTTGCCGATCGTCGAAACAAGGAAGAACAAATTAAGAAAAAATACTTTCATAGAAAATTAAAAGCCTTGAATACCAAAGCCGAAGCAAAAACATGGGATGAGCTTCTTGCAATATCCGATTAATTAATGAATTTCAAGATGATTATGTTGAACTTTAAAATGAATTCCAAAGCATGCTAGTTAAATACAAAAAAAATGAAAAGGAATTCAACACTTTGAAAAATGAAAAGGATAGTCTATTTGTTTGATATGAATCACTTTCATGTGTTCACACTATCAAACTAGAGAAGGTTAGAACTCTTGAAAATGAAAATTAATCTCTAGTCAAAAATATTGATTGTCTTATAAATGATATGAATAAATTCAACTTGAGTACGGGCAAAATCACCAAGATTCTTGATGTGCAACATAGTGATCATTTGAAATTAGGACATGGTTATAAGCCAACGTTATCAATGATGTAAAAAAGAACCAAGTACTTACTCTTACTTATGTCAATCTTATGCATCCAAAAGCGTTACTTGTTTCTATTGCGGTAAAAGTGGTCACACAACAAATACTTATCGTGCTGGATATAGCTCAAATTATTATTGGAGACCTATAAGTTTCAATGATTGTAATATCCCGTATTTTTTTAATTATTATATAAATTATAATTTTATTTATCATATATTAATATTTATAATTCTATCATTATCCTTTTACAATCCAGATTTTTATTAAACTCAATCAAGATAGAATTTCACTCGTATTAGATTTACATATTTTATCTTATCATTAACAAACCCTATTTATCTTCAACCTCCATAAATTCATCCATAAATACAAATTCTTTTAATACACCATAATTTCATAATTTGGTGCGGAAATTTCAATTAGAGTATCTAGCATTAATTTTTATTTAATTAGATTTTTAATTTAAAAATTAGAATATATTATATTTAATTAGTCATTTTTAATGAAATTTCAGTTATGGATTTGAAAAGTTTCTAGCATAATGATGGTAGATGAAAGGATTAGATCATAGCTAAGTATCCTGAATTTCTTAAATGAGGTTAGTAACTTAAATTTCAGGATGAAATATTTCTAAGTGGGGGAGTTTGTAATAACCACCGACTTATAATAATATTATTAATATTATGTTAGTATAAACAATAATAATATATAAACATATGCGTGTAGTATAATAAATTTGTGATTTATATTTATTTTCAAATCATTTTCCTAATCAAAATATACAATTTTAATAATTTATACGGTTACATTGTTATTTGGTTAACTTAAGAAATAAATCGATATCATATTACATGCATTAATTCAATTTCATTAAGATTTAGAAAAGCTCAAAAGCAGAATCATAACAGAAAATATTACGTGAAGTCTAAGCAGAAACTACCAAAGGCCCCAGAGGTTTCACCAAAAGAAATCATCTGAAGGGAATGGTAAAAATTATCCAACACAGGTTAACTAGAACCCTCAAATGTAATATCATTTATGTTCCTAAAGCTCCAAAATAATTTGATAATATTCATTATGATTATGGAACTGATAGGTGGCAACCTCTTAGAGTTATACCATTTGGCTATAGGTTGGTTGGATCAACTTATAGTGCTAACCCCTCAGGACATAGACAGGTTTGGGTACCTAAAACTTGATTTCCTTTATTGCAGGTATAGGGAACATCAGAGTGCCAAGAAACCTGGTACATGGATAGTGGTTTTTCCAGAAACATGACAGAAAATGAAGCTCCAGGTGAAATCAAAGGCATTGCATCCATCAAGAAAAATGGACTAGAAATCACAAATGTTGCTTATATTGAAGGGCTAAATTTCAATCTGCTGAGTATCAACCAACTCTGTGATAAAGGCTATAATGTTGGATTCAACATGGTTGTTTTCCTGATGAAGGATGATGAAACCAATGAAGTAGTGCTATCTGGAATGAGAAAGAAGAATATGTATGTAGTAGATTGGTCCACTGCTACACTAGAACATGTTTATTGGCAAAGAGCACAGCTGAATCAAGTTGGTTGTAGCACAAGAAGCTGAGTCATTTGAACTTCAAGACCATCAATAAGCTTGCAAGGAGTCATTTAGTTGAAAGATTGTCAGACTCAGTCTACAAAAGGAAAACATTTGTGATGCATGTCAGAAAGGAAACCAGATCAAGTCATCTTTCAAGGATAAGCCAAGTCCTTCTTTAACAAGGATTTTGCAATTATTGCATATGGATCTTTTTGGACCATTTGAGCCACCTAGCATTAATGGAAAGCAATACACCTTAGTGGACCATTTTTAACATAAACCACTTGAACTTCCATTGGAATTTTTAAAATTCCAAAAAAAAACCTCCAAAGACAAATAAAACTGTTGGAATTTTCGTCGGACTAAATTCAAAAGGTACAACTCCATTGGAATTACTATTGGAGTTCTTTTTCCAACGATTGAATCTTCCAGTAGATAAATACAATTGAAATATTTTTCCGCTAGAATTTTTCATTTAAATTCTTTCATTCCAACAACCATTTTTTTATTTGCTAACAACTAAAGTATTCATTGCACTTAGACACAAATATAAAAACTTGCCCTCTTGGCAAAATAGCCCCTTGCACAAACATTTGTCAAGGGAAAAACATACTCCTAAAGAGAAAAACGAGCACTAAGAAGAGACAAAAAATAAAACACAAAAAACTCACCCACGAGGAGACTTCAACACATCTCCAAAATGAGAACTAGTCACTCCCCCCTAAAGGACACAACCCGTTGAGTCACACAAACACACCCAGGAAGGAGCTACCACTATTTACTGTAAGCCAGATACCTCTGATCCACCTACAGGCTTCACCCCTGAACCGAGAATCAAAAAGACACCAACAAAAAAGGAAAACACAACATAAACAATCGGAAAGCTAAAAAAATAGTACAAGAAAACAAAAATCGTAAATTGGCCTCTCCATCTGCCTATCCATCATCGCAATACATAACCACCACAAAACACCTCCAAAACTGACTCCGATGCAACCGCCTAGACCCGCAAAGAAAAATGAGTTAACTGGAAATGGAGGGAGGGGCATGTTGACTTGAGAAATCAGATCCGATATCAAAGAGCAACTGGTTTTCGGCCATAGTTAAGGGGATAGTGTGAAGTGGGATGAAGAGGGAGGTGCGACGTTAAGGGTTGAGGGTTTTAAAAGGGATAAATATAGAGAAAAAATTATAGGGAGGCCTGTTGCCAAGTCAACAACCATTTTTTTAATGGCACATTCTTCGTTGGAATCAAAACTTTCAAAGGATTTTTTCCCGTAGGAATTTCAATTTCTTCTTGTAGTGGAAAGTTTTATTTTACCATAATTGTTATTTACTAAATAAAAAAATATAACTTTATAAAACTAGTTTCCCCGATTACTAGTATTAGAAGATATATAAACTGTACAACTCGACAATATAGACTCTATTTATAAGAACGTGCAATTTTTTTTCTTTTCCCTATGACATTTTAACAAAATAAACCCTGTAAATAGCAACAAATATGAACAACAAAATAACCTTGTACGCAGGTGCAAAGATCACACCACGTCTAAAAGCAAAAGAGCAGTCAATCCCCTCTGTATGTAAGAACGATGACTACATATACAAGCCGAGAACTCAAACCAGCATACTATTTACATATATCTACAATAAAGTTTCAAAACTTATAAATAATACGAGTTCAAACATATAGCATAATAGAAGCAAAACTAAAATGAACCCAAAAACAAGCCCGACAGGTCGTCATCCATCTCCATAATTCTCAAAACCTAAAGAAACTCCAGCACCGCACAGTAAGTCAGGGACTCATGCATTCTCATGCTCACCTACAATGCATGAACTGCATGAGCTAAAACTCAACAAGTAAAAATCATGCATGTCAAAGAAATAACTATGTTTTTCCAATATGTAATGCTAAAATGTAAAACGTGTATCGAAATACTCTCAAATTATTTTCTTTCATTTGGGCCCCTGCTAACTATTATGCACGGAAAAGAGCTCTGGACATAACAATAATCAAACGGTCATTAATATCGTTATGATGTTACGTGTGGTCCATCCTCCCACGGTCCAGCCAAAGTTCCCCTATTTGCATCCCATGTGTCCGCCAAGAAGTATCCCACTCCGTAGGGTCATAACATAGGTACCCACAAATGGTCCATCCTCATGTGACCCACCGAGAGCCCATCTCCCATCTAGCCCTGTATTCACCAGGAAGTACCCCATTTGCTATACCTAAACATATATCATAAGCACGCCTAGCATGCCTTGGTGCACTAGAAGTGGTCAACAAACATCCATTTTCTTCCAAAAAATATTTTCATGCATGCAAACATCCTCTTGTAATATGCATGCACATGCAAATGTTGTGAATGACATGTTCAATAGCTCATCAAACACCATATTGCATCATCATGCCAACCAACATGCATCACATAATATCCACATATAATACAAATAATTTAAATAATATAGTTTCATGCATCGCAGTCGCAGATGGATTTTTTACTTATCGTGCCTTGTAGTCCTTACTTACTAGTTCGTTAGCTATAACTTCCAAACCTTAGATATGAAAAATCTATAATAATATAAGATATTAAATCCCTACTATCTAATCAATAATTTTTGTACAACAAATTTCGAAAAAAAGACCGGAATTTCTAAATGTAAGTAGTTATTAATTAAACTTGAATTTTATAGTAGGAATCTAATCGAATCTACTAATCACCTAAATTTCCATTGTGAAAGCATTCTATCATTACTTAATGTGTATGGTAACCTTTGTATTAGGTCTTTGAAAATCATAATATAATTCTAAACGCAACTAACAACACTCAATTCTAATGTCTAGCTGTTATTATCACAAGTATAGTTAAACTATTTTATGTATTTTTATTTTATTTTATTTTATTTTATTCCACACTATGCATTTAGGACCAGGGGCTAACGATAATTAAAAGAATTGAAATTCTGAAGCTTTTCCATTTCACAAGCTCTCTACGAAACGACAATGAAAGGGTTTTAAATTCACTAATCAAAAAAATTGAAATTCTGAAGTTTTTCCATTTCACAAGCTCTCTACGAAACGACAATGAAAGGGTCTTAAATTCACTAATCTAACAACATAATTGTAATTCTATTAACTCTACCAATAAAATAACCAAAAGTGGTTTGTTTCCAAGCCATGAAATGATAATTGAGAAATTCTTATATAAAGTGAGATTACCTTCACTAGTGATATTCATTGAATTATTCACCCGAGAACTTGAGTTGGAAGAATCCCTCTGTTTTTGTATTTTCTTTGCTCGTCACCCGTGTGAGTTTAAGTGGAATTTGATATAAATATATGCTGATTCTTTATTTAGATAAGGCGGTGAGGATTCTTCATTTGCAATAATGCGGCGTGTAATCGATGAGTACCTGATTCTTTTAGTTTACCTATGTTAATTATATAAGTGTATATCAATTGTTCACATAAACAAATCAAAAAGTGCCCATTTAGCTGCATTCATCAATTATATATATAGACATATATATATATATATATATATCTATGATTTGGTTCAAATCAATTATATATATAGACATATATATATGATTTGGTTCAAATGAGACCACCCTCCCTAGGTGAGACATTGTGGACTCATCTTGCCCATTGATCTTAAAAAATGAGGGTTGTGATTAATTTAGTTTTTTTAATTATTTCCTAATTTTCGCTGATTTTAAGGGTAAGATTGTAATTTTGTAATTCAAATTAGTGGTCCCAGCGAATTTTATGGGCTGAAATTGAAACTGCCGGATTTTGTGGCGGAATTTAAGGAACCTATTTTTTTTCTAAATATTTTTATCTTACAGCATAGTTAGGTTCTTATACTTCATAATTAGACATCAAATAATGCATATTTAGTTATTTTGTTGGCACTGTTTTACGAAAATAAGACATAATTGAATATAAAGTACTGCATATTTAGTTATACTACACTACATAAATAGGTTCAATATAAAGTATATTTAGTTATGAAAATGGGATGTTGCTTTTTGAAATTATAAAAATGAGATGTTACATAATGTACTGCATATTTAGTTATTTCACAATACATAAATAGTTTCTAGATAATACATAGTTAGTTGATTTTGTTGCATAGTTTATGACGTCTTGCATAGTTGGATATATTGTACTACATATTAGTTTTTTTACGCTGCATAGATAGTTTTCAGACAATGCATATTTAGTTGAGTTTTGTTGCATATTTAGTTTTCGGACTCACTGTTCGTTATTTCTCTGTAATATTGCACCGATTTTTTTTTATTTTTTCTCTGTAATTTTCATGAACTGTAATTTTCGAGTTCTTCACAGTTTTCTTTATTTGCGTTAATGGAGAAATGAGAGAGAGAGAGAGAGAGAGAGAGAGAGAGAGACGTGAGATTGGGAAATTGGGAGATGTATGAGAGAGAAAGAGATTTGATTCCATTTTTGTAACTAACTTGTTATATTATTTTACTCTACTACCCTTATATTGATTAAATTAATATTTTAATATATTTTTTATCCATTAAATCATACTCATTGATTAATAGTGGGGGATGGTTGAGATTAGTTCATTGTGTCTCACCTAGAGACATGGTCTCACTTGATCCTCCCCCCATATATAGATAAGTTAAAAAGAGTCTTATATATTAGCCACATTTATCTTAGTATACTATATTATGTATGCGTGTATTAGATACAAACTTTATATTTTTCACGATTTTTTTATTAATATTATTTTAATAAAACTGTTAATCTCGGATAATACATCATCTTACTATCAAGTTCTCGATCATATATTACATTCATCCGTTCAATTAATTTGTTCGCATTTTAGATTTTCCGATACACATATTGTAGCCACATTTCATCCTTAATTTACCACGTGTAATCTTGTAACTCTTTGAATAGCTACCACGTGAAACTTAATAGCTGCTAGCATCTAATAGTCCAACAACTAAATACCTTTTTTTAACTATTTAAATTAGTAATCCAATGACTAATCACTGCAAGTGAGTTCCAAATTAAAATTATAAAACTAGCCGTGTCGTATAAAATAACCAAATTATGCTAATAGCACATAACCAACATGTAATGCATGAATTATATTGACCAAGTGAGTAGTGGGAGGCTTGGGTATTACAGGGTGTGTGTGAAACGTGTACTGTGTGTGTGTGTGTGGCTGCACGTATAATTATATATATCATGGATAAAATATATACAGAGTGCGTCTATGTGTATGAGAGTTAAACAAAAAAAATTGGATGGATTTCAAACAATTAGGATTGAGAGTAGATTTGAAATCCATCAAAAAATAACAATGCTTGTATAAGGAGAATTTAAAATCCTTGGAGTTTTGTTTTTTATCCAAACAAGTTGGATAGATTTGATTATGGATTGGAAAATCCACTCGATCAACATATTTATTTTATTCCATCAATATAAGTTTATAAAAATTGTTCTGTGGGTGTGTGTATTTATGAAACGCTTACTTTGTGTGATTCTGCGTATAATTATATGTATTGGGGAGAGAATATATACAAAGTATGTCTATGTGTATGAGAGTTTAAAAAAATTGGATGGATTTCAAATGATTAAAGATTGGGAATGAATTTGAAATCCATTAAAAAAAAACTATGTTTGTAAGGAGAATTTTAAAATCCTTGGATTTAAGTTTTTTTTATCCAAAAAGGTTGGATGAATTTGATAGTGAATTTGAAAATCCACTCTCAAATCCATTCTCAAATCCCTCAATCCAAATGGAGCATTAGAGAAAGAATTCCATCAACATAATGATTTTACCCCATGCACAAATACATGAAAACTTATTGTTAATTATTAATCATATTGCCTTTCCTAGTTTATTAGGTTTTCCTTTATATAGTATTTTCTCTTTGCGAATTTTATTATCTTCTCTATTGTAAAAGCATTGAACCCTAGTTTTCTCTCTATGTTGAATTTCTCTTTCTTCTCTTTTGTTGTCTCCTATAATATTTTTGTCACGCCCCAAACCAGACGCGACGACGATCCACAACTTAAATACAAATAACCAAACAGTCTAGACGAATATCATCGAGAACCCAATGAAACAGAGTCAAAATAGCAGCGAAAATAAAATAACAAGCACAACTTACAGTCCACAATCCATAATCCAAATTACATCCTCAAAAATCAACCAACGATAACGACTTAAAAGTCAAAGGGTCCTACGCCCTTCAGTTACAAACCAGAATGAAAAGAAAATAGAATAGTCCAACAACAATCACAAGAAACGAGTCCATCAACAACAACAAGAAGTAGTAAATCCAACAAGCGGAGTACAAAGGCTCAATCAAGGCGGTTCAAAGATCTTCAACGAAGTCCTCATCTAAAGGTTAGAAAAGCGGTGGGGATGAGGTAAATCTCGGTGGATGGGGTGATCGTGTGCAAGTGTGGCGATATATAGTTAATGCGAGAAAACTTGATTATATGAAAACGCGGCGTGAGTATGATGCCGGAATCCACGCATTTGATCCCAAGCGTCGTGATAACTATATTTAAGTAATATACTTATACGATTCAAGAAAAGCAGATTCATGGTCACACAGGCACTATGTGATTGATCAAAACAGGTAGGATTGCGTGCGGAAATGTAACGCCAATCCCATGCAAGGAGATAATGGTTGCGTCATTTAATTTGTAGCGCCAACCAATGCAAAACAAGTAGCGATTTGCGTCACGGATTTGTTGCGCCAACCAAGCGGGTCCGATAACTCCGGAATCGTGTGGATCGAGGACAATGATTCCTTCGTTCTTCCTTGTAACTCCTAAGCAAGATGGTCCAAGACTTGTCACCTTATCGCTCCATAGGCAAAGACAAATCCACAAAGAGAGCTAGCTAGGCAGGATTGTCATAATCATGATTATACCTCAAGTACTACGACCCGCTTCCCTTGGAGAAACTCCGTCCCTCGTTGCCGGGATTAGGGACGATGGGGCGAAGAGTGGAATAGCAGGTGAGCGCCGGTTCCATCCCCGACGTATCCATTCATTTGTGAGCTCGACACACCAAGTTGACTCAACAGAAAGTAAATACAAGTACAAGCATCAACCAGCAATCGAGTATGATTGATTAAGGGAAGCAGTTCAGGAAATTTTTTGAAAATTCACGAGTAGCAATATGGCATTGGTGGAGTTATTTGGATGAAGATGATTATCGGAAGGATAAGCAATCTTCGATATCTTGAAAGATTAGATGGAACATAAGTCCCGTTATAGATTCAAAACCACAAGACGAGGAAGTCACCCCGCGATCGGGTATTAATCGGTCGAATCGGTCCGATAAGTCAAGGGTTTTTGAGAAAATAAAATACTTTAATTAAATCTCCAAGTTAGAGGGTCCAGGGCTATTTTAGTAAAAGAGAAAATAATTTGGGTTAGGTCCTTTATAAAAAAAAATTACAATTTAGTCCCGTTTTGTAAAAACCAAAACCTTTGGGGTTAACAATTGAATAAATAAATATCCCGACCTTGAACAATTATGAGGTCAGTTCCTAAATTCTCCAAATTGTCCAGAGATTCAGGTTTTTAAAGTTTTGAGGTCGAGTTTTTATAAAATTCTTACATTGGCCCCAAATTTGTAAAAATTGTCATTTCGGACCTTAAGTTTAAAATAATCGGAACTCACAAACCGGAAGGGATTTTAATGTGATTCAAGTTGGAAAATGTCACTAAGGTTAGTAGGATATTGGTACAAAAGCAGTTTTTAAAAGAAATAAGTGTAGGTCCTTTAACTTTTGAAAATATCATTTTTGTCCCATTTTGAAATAATTGCCTTTAAGGCTTTTAGGGGTCCAATTGTTATGAAATTTGAACATTGGGTCCAAAATATAATTAAGTTATAGTTAAGTTAGTATTTCCAGGTGCATGGGCTGCATAAGTCCTGAAAATTTCATTTGGGTCCTCAAGTTTAGTATTTTACACATTAGTCCCTCAATTTTAGAATTTTTACTTTCCAAGCCCTAAACACTTGGATTTTTGGAATACATTTAAAATATGTCATTTCCAGTACCTTAAGAATAAAATTCTCAAAATTTAAAGTTAAGATCTGGTACAGTTTTAAAATTTGCAATGTAGCCCTTAAACTTTCAAAATTTTACAATCTAGTCCTTGGGCTTTTAAAGTTAAGTCATTTTGTGAACCTGAGTACAGTCCCAAATTTCGAAATTTGCAGAGGGGTCCTTTAACTTTCATTTTCTTGCAATTTAGTCCACCAACTTTCCATTTTTACATTTTTAAGTCCAAAATTGAAATTTAATCAATTATGCTCGACTTGTCCAGGTTATAAGTCATCCAAAACATGAATTTAAAGATAATACACATGCATATCCAATACATACAAGAATTCTTTAAATAAAACATTAAATTGCACATGCATGCACCTAAAATTCAATAAATAGCAATTTTGAGCAACTCTTGAGAATTTTCATGATTTCATACATAAAATTGACATGCAATACATAGATTATATATCTCAAGGCTCATAATCAAAATTCCTACATGCATTTTAATAAAAACACCTAATAGTTGGAAAGTATTTTTCCACCCACCTTAAAATTGGAAATTGTGAAATAAAAGGATAAATTTCACAATTTTTGGATGAGGCCTCTTAGGTCAGCCCCTAAGTTAAGAAATATCAAAAATTTGGAGTTAGAAAAATGAGAAAAAAATTAAAGAGAAAAAGAAGGAGATAAGAAAATGAGAAACACTACACTTTACCTTGTGTAGTAGGAGATTGGAGACTAGTTGAAGCTTTAAATTTGGAATTTTTGGTTCAACTCCAAAATCACCTAAGGTCAGCCCCTATTTCTCAAAAATGAAAAAGGGGTGTTATAATTTGAAAAAAATAGAAAGAAGAGGAAAGAAGGGTTCTAGTGTCCAATTTTTACCTTGTAGTCCAAATTCTCTACTAGTTCTTCTTCAAGTCTTGAAGTCCTTCTTCAAGATGATGTCAAGCTCTAATCTTCAAATGGTCTTCTAAATGTACCTCCAAAACCAAAATTAACTTAAGTCAAGAAGTGAAAAGAGGTAGGTAGATGATAGCAAGATGAATTGGAGAACCACATTTCTTACCTTGTGAAGAAGGTAAGAAGAAAGAGTAGAGAGAAGTAGGAAGTTTAGAGAGAAGTAGAAAAATTAGCTTTGAGAGATGAAGGTGTTGGATGAAAAATGAACAAATTTGTTCATTTTTCTTCACGTGGCCGTCCACATGCTTGAGAGGGGGGAGAAAATTTTGATTAATTTGTGTCTTGCATTTTGCCTCTTGCATGGGAGACATTTTGGAGGTCAAAGGTATGGGCAAGAGATGGTTTGAATGGAATGTTGGAAAACTTCCAACATGTTGGCAAAATTAATAATAAAGAATTGATGTATGAGATGATGTGTATAATGTTTGAATTAATTGTATAATTATACACAAGATGACTAATATAAGGTGTAAGTGTACAAGAGTTGGATGATATTTCTACTCCAAATCATCACCATGGCCGTCCATACTAAGGACATTATGGTAATTCCATTATTCGATTTTTCACTTTTTAGAAATTGAAAAAAAAATTTTGTCCTAAATTTGATGATAATAGATGAAATATATCAATCTCCAAAATAATTAGTGATTTCTTTGATTTCTTATAAGTCTCATGATCACTTAATCGAAATCAAAATCTTAATTCTATAAAGTAAAAGTCTCCAAAATAAATAGTCTCTTAAAATTCTAAGGTGACTAATAAATACAAAAATAGTAATAATGATCAATCAAGTGATCATAAATGCAAAATAGAATTAATAAAGATCATGATCACAAGTAATTAAATAAAATGAAATAAAATACAAAATATATATATTATTAATAATTACCCGTCAAAGTGACGCGGTAAAATAGTCGATCAAATACATAGACGACAATAAGAATCAATTATAAGCTCGGAAAAATCGGGGCTTCACATCATCCCCTCCTTAAAAGAATTTGGTCCCCAAATTCTCTTCAGAATAGTTCTGGATATTGATTCCTCATGTCTTCGTCCATCTCCCACGTTTCGTCTTCGTCTCGGTTGTAGTTCTGCCACACCACTTTAACCATCGGAATTTCTCTCTTACGCAACCGTCGTATCTGCTGAGCAATGATCCGGATCGGTCTCTCGGTGTAGGATAGATTTTCCATTAGAGGAGGAGTATCTTGAGTGATGATATGCTCGGGATTTGGTTGATACTTCTTCAGTCTCGACACGTGGAATACATCGTGCATTCCCGTATATGGTGCTGGTAACTCGAGTCGGTAGGCTAACTTCCCGATCCTCTGTAAAATCTTGTAAGGTCCAACATATCTCGGACTCAACTTGTCTCCTTTCTTTGGATTGATTAATCCTTTCCGTGGTGAGAGTCTGAGAAATACTTCATCTCCGACTTCAAATTCCAAATACTTTCTTCTCTTGTCCGCGTAACTCTTTTGGCGGCTTTGAGTTATGCGAATTCGCTCCTTGATCAGCTTGACCTTCTCCATGGCCTCCTGAACTAAGTCGACCTTTGGAATCCAGGGCGACTTTCGTTTCTCTTTCGAAGTCCATTGGTCATCAATCTCCTAGTGTAGTGGGGATCTACATTTTCGCCCATATAATGCCTCGTAGGGTGCCATCCCAATCGTGGCCTGATAACTGTTATTGTAGGTGAAATCGGCTAATGGTAAGTGCGAAGCCCAACTTCCTTGAAAATCCAATGTGCAGGCCTGCAGCATATCTTCAAGGGTTTGAATCGTTCGCTCAGACTGTCCATCGGTTTGTGGATGTGCTGTTGTGCTGAAACTTCGCGAGGTACCCAATTCCTCGTGCAAGCACTACTAAAATCTGGAGACAAACCTCGGGTCTCTGTCGGATACTATGTCGACTGGTACTCCATGCAATCGAATGATTTCTCGGATATAAATCTGTGCAAGTTTCTGCAAGCTATCAGTTTTCTTGATGGGTAAAAAGTGTGCAGATTTCGTGAGTCGGTCTACAACTACCCAAATAGCATCATGGCCTCCTCTGGTCTTTGGTAGATCCGTCACGAAGTCCATCGTTATGTGTTCCCATTTCCACTCGGGAATTCTCAATGGTTGTAGTAAACCAGATGGTCGTTGGTGTTCTGCTTTTACTCGTTGACAAGTCAAACATCTCGCAACAAACTCCGCTACCTGGTTCTTCATGTTTACCCACCAATAACTCCGTTTCAAATCCTTATACATCTTGTTTCCTCCAGGGTGTATAGTGTATTTTGAACGGTGTGCCTCTGCTAGGATTTTATTCCTAATCTGCTCGTCATTCGGTACACACACTCGATTCTGGAATTTGATAATCCCATCTTCGTGTACCGAGAATTCTGATCTCTCTCCTTTAAGTATCTTCTCCTTCAGTTTTTGAAGATGTGTATCTTTCCTTGTGCTTCTTTGATCTCATTCAGCAGATCGGGCTTAACCAAAATGTTAGCGCATGAAATCTGTGTATTGGTTCTCGTCAGATTCCAATTGCTCAGCTCTTCAAATGATTCCCATTCTCGAATCATAAGTCTGGCTAAGCTCGCCTTTCTGCTCAAAGCGTCATCTACTACATTAGCTTTCTCGGGATGGTATTGAATATCAAAGTGATAGTCCTCAATCAATTCCATCCATCTCCATTGACTCAGATTGAGGTCTTTCTGGGAGAATAGATACTTCAAGCTCTTATGATCCGTGAAAACCGTGAATGTTGCTCCGTAGAGATAGTGTCTCTATTTCTTTAACGCGAACACTATCGCTGCCAATTCCAAGTCATGCATTGGATAATTGGCTTCGTACGGCTTGAGCTTTCGTGATGCATAAGCGATATCTTTTCCTTCCTGCATGAGCACTGCTCCTAGTCCTTCTTTTGATGCATCACTGTAGACGACAAAGTTTTATGTTCCCTTTGGAAGGGCTAATCGAGTCGTAGTAAGTCGTTTCTTGACTCTTTGAAACTCGCCTCGCATTTGTCATTCCACTCAAACTTGACTTGCTTCTGGGTTAGTCGAGTGAGTGGTCCGGCTATCTTGGAAAAATCCTGGATAAATCTTCGATAATATCCATCTAGTCCCAAGAAACTCGATTTCGTTCTGATGCACTCAGGTTGTTTCCATTCAACCACTTGTCCGTACCTTGAAGGATCTACCGCAATCCCAGTGCGGATACTATGTGTCCCAAGAACGCGACTTTACTAAGCCAAAATTCCCACTTGCTAAATTTGGCATACAACTTATGCTCTCGTAGTGTCTCCAAAACGATTTTCAGATGACGTTCATGCTCTTCTCTAGACTTAGAGTATACGAGTATGTCATCAATGAATATCACTACGAATTGTTCAAATAAGGTTGGAAGACTCGATGCATCAGTCCATAAATCTTTCTTTGGTGCATTCGGACCAAAAGGCATCACTACAAACTCATAGTGTCCATATCGGGTTTGAAATGCAGTTTTGGAAATGTCTTCTTCGCGGATCTTTAGTTGGTAATATCCTTGTTGTAAATCAAACTTCGAGTACACCGTCGCTCCTTGAAGTTGATTAAATAGTTCATCTATCCTCGGGAGGGGATATTTATTCTTGATGGTCACGCTATTAAGACCACGATAATCTATACATAGTCTTAAGGTGCCATCTTTTTTTTGACGAACAGACAGTGCTCCCCACGGAGACATACTCGGTCGGATAAATCCCACATCCATCGGTTTGCCAATTGCGTTTTCAGCTCTTATGGCGAAGAGGAGCCATTCTATACGGTGTTACGGCAATCGGGCGATCCTTGGTAACACCTCGATGGTGAACTCGACTTCCCTATCTGGAGGGATAGTGGTGAGTTCTTGTGGAAATACATCCGTATATTCTGATACTATAGGTACTTGGTTGATTTGTGCCTCAACCTTGGGTTTGTTAATTACAAACGCCAAGTACCCTTGAGCCCCTCTAGTGATCGCCTAACTCGCTTTCATTGCTGAAATGATTGGGTCAATCTTAACTCGTGCCCTTCCCGAAATTTCCACTTCGGGTTTTCCGGGTTCACATAGCTTAATGGACTTGTTATGGCAGTCCATTTGTGCATTGTGTGGCAGACAACCAGTTCATTCCCAATATCACGTCGTATTCGGATATAGGTAATAAGATCAAATCGGCAGGAAAGTTTATCTCGGTAATCTTAACCCATGCATTATAGATAATATCATTATCGACTTGCACCCATAGGAGTTGACACTTCTAGGCATATAGGCATATGTTCCTTGCATGCATGCAGTTTGTGTACAAAATGCGGTGCAACAAATGAATGCGTTGATCCAGGGTCGAACAATATTTTAGCGTAGTGGTTAGATACTAGAAGCGTACCTTCCACCACACTGTTGCCTCCGGAGCCTCCCTCGGCTAGTGCAAATGCTCGGCGGGCATCCTTGCCCGATTACCCTGGCCATTTCCCGGCTTCTGCGGCTGTATCTGTTTGGTTCGGTCCTCGTACTTCGGGCAATCTTTCAGCTGATGTTGATTACTACCACAGCGCAATAAGACATACCTCGTTTTCTTCTTCGATGCCCATAAGACAATGTTCAACTTCTTCATAGTTGGAAGTTGTAAGAGGCTTGTTCCTTAGATTTGACATTGTATCCCTTTGAGAAGTAGATGCTTTTGAGTTGCTCCTATCATTTGCATATACTTCATGTATGGCTTCTAATTTTTGCCATACTTTATGTGCCGATCGAATTCCTACAATATGTTCATATTCCAAATAAGTAAGTGAACAATATAGAATATTGAGAGCTTTACCATTTAAGGAGATGATTTTCTTCTCTTCATCATTTAGCTCTTTGAGGTCTTTGGAGGTGTGTGGTGTGTTTATCATCGGAATAGATTCTCCATTTATGATGATGTTCCAAATATCGAACCCTCAACCTTGTAAATAACATTCCATTCTTTCTTTCCAAAATATATAATTTTTGGAATCAAATAGAGGTGGCTTGGTGGTGGAGGTGCCGGTAAGATGAGCTTCGTTCGTAGCCGACAATCGTTCCTCTTCACTCGTGATGTGAAACGAGCTTGCCAAAGAGTTTGGCTCTGATACCACTTATAAGTCCAAGCGGCTACGATAATCTAGAGGGGGGGTGAATAGATTATCTCCATCTTTTCGATTTTACCCTCTTTTTCGAACCGAAAGCTCAAAGACAATAATAAAGGTGCGGAATGTAAACAACACACGTCGATTTATAGCGGTTCAACCCACCTAGGGCCTAATCCTATACCACCCCAGTATATCCGGGATGGATTTCAAAAAGAAAAAAGATTTTATTAATTACCAAAATTAATACAACACCAACTTACAACACCTTGAAGAGCACCACACTCTTCTTCAACACCACATTTGAGATTACCACAATCTCTCTTGAAGATTACCACAATCTCCAACGGCACCTTGTGAAGATTACCACAATCTTCAACCTTGAAGAATACCAAATTCTTCAACACCTCAACAAGAAGATTACCACAATCTTCTCACACCTAACACCTAGATCACCCAAGTATGTTCTTACCACGAGAACACTCACAAGGATATCTTGTGTTGAATGATTACCCAAAAATCCAAGATTACAACTCGATAATGAATTATACAATTGAGTGCAAGTGTAATCAAGAATAGCCTAGACCTCAAGGATGTGAAAGTGATAAGCTAGGCAAAATTACAACAAGAATAATGACAATAGAAGACCAACTGTTTGCTTGAGTATATCTTGTTGTGTTGTGTTGTGTTGTTCTCTCTTATTTGTTGTGCTTCAAATCTTCCTCTATTTATAGGAGATGATTGATACTTGATAGGCTCCTCTTGGAATCTGATGTCTACAAAAAAATTGCAATTAAAATCAAGATTATAGCTGTTAGAAATCAATCCCACAAATTAGGGAAGAGCTGTGTGATGCACGACGGTTAGAATTTTGCTGTCAAACTAGAGGGCGACCGGTCGCATGGAAATAGAAGTTCAAAAAATGACACAACATTTTTACATAGGGCGACCGGTCGACGTGGGGTTCGACCGGTCACCCCTATGTCCAACCGGTCCATGTCTCAAGGAAATGAAGAACGGGAGTTTCTGTTTCAACCAAGACTTGCAGGTCACCAGTCGCACCCTGGGCGACCGGTCGACCTGACCGGTCGACGCCCGGGGCGACCGATCGACCTGCTTTTTTTATACTCCAGGTTCAATTTTGTTTCAACGTACTCTTCAGGTACGGGTTGCCCTATAGGGCGACCGGTTGACCTCGAGACATAAATGTTGTCCGATTTTTGTCGAAAATAAACCTCAAGAAATACTCCGAAAAATTCGTAAAAATATTTTAAACCGATCGGGAGTATTTAGGACAACATTAGAAATATAATTTTGATGAAATAACACATTAATACAAAAAGTGTTGTCCGATATAAACTTCAAGAAATACCCCGATAAATAGTAAAAATATTTTAGACCGATCGGGAGTATTAGGACAACATTTATAAACATAGTTTCAATGTAAAAACATTATGACATAAAATCATTAAAAGCGTTGTCCAATTTAGTCAAAAATAAACTTGAAGAAATACTCCGGAAAATATTAAAAACCTTTTAAATCATTTAGGAGTATTTGGACAACCTTTAAAAACATTGTTTTGGTGTAAAAACAAAATTATCAAAATCATGATAAAACCATTTATCAAACAGTCGCGGTCCTTGATGATAGTGGTCAACTCGCTCTTTTCATCTTGGCTCCTCGCCAAGCGCTGTGTCAGGTCCCTATTACGCTGGCGCTCCTCGGCTAGCTCTGAGGTCGCTCGATCACTCTCTCGGGGCCAGTGAATCATCAGTGCCCGGTAGTACTCCCGCTCAGCATGGGCATGGAAAACATCCCACCAAGAAGGCGGTGCCGACTCCATCCTGATCAAACAAAACTAAGGCAGATCAGTCAAAGGTAGAGGAAACATAAGTAGAGAATAAGGAAAGAATGAATAAAGGAAATCGGTCAAGAATCAACTAAGTCAAGACAAGTATGACTATGAAATCTCAAAATATGCGTTCTAACTTAGTTCAAACATCTATAAGACGGTTCTATGCCAATTTCAAATCGATTTCACACTTAATTGGTCAAGTCGCGGTACTACCCAAAACACAGACCGAGGGTCCTATCCTGGGTCAGCTCGGTGTAAGTTTCCATCTTACTAGCCGAGCTCTGATACCACTCTAGCTGTCACGCCCCAAACGGGACGCGATGACGATCCACAACTTAAATACAAATAACCAAACAGTCTAGACGAATATCATCGAGAACCCAATGAAATAGAGTCAAAATAGCAGCGGAAATAAAATAACAAGCACAACTTACAGTCCACAATCCATAATCCAAATTACATCCTCGAAAATCAACCAACGATAACAACTTAAAAGTCAAAGGGTCCTACGCCCTTCAGTTACAAACCGGAATGAAAAGAAAATAGAATAGTCCAACAACAATCACAAGAAACGAGTCTATCAACAACAAGAAGAAGTAGTAAATCCAACAAGCGGAGTACAAAGGCTCAATCCAAGGCCAGTTCAGCATCTTCAACAAAGTCCTCATCTAAAGGTTAGAAAACAGGTGGGGATGAGACAGAAATCTCAGTGGATGGGGTGATCGTGTGCAAGTGTGGCGATATATAGTTTATGCGAGAAAACAGTTATATGAAAATGCGTGAGTATGATGCATGAATCCACACATAGTCCACAAGCGTCGTGATAACTATATTTAAGTAATATACTTATACAGTTCAAGAAAATAGTTCATGGTCACACAGACACTATGTGATTCAGTCAATACAGGTAGGATTGCGTACGGAAATGTAATGCCAATCCCATGCAAGGCATATAATGGTTGCGTACGGATTTGTAGCGCCAACCAATGCAAAACAAGTAGCGGTTGCGTACGGATTTGTAGCGCCAACCAAACGGGTCCGATAACTCCGGAATCGTGTGAATCAGACAGCGATTCCTTCGTTCTTCCTTGTAACTCCCCGAGCAAGATGGTCCAAGACTTGTCACCTTATCACTCCATAGGCAAAGACAAATCCACAGTAGAGCTAGCTAGGCCCGTATTGTCATAATCATGATTATACCTCAAGTACTACGACCCGCTTCCCTTGGACAAACTCCGTCCCTCAGTTGCAGGATTAGGGCGGGGGCGGAAGAGTGGAATAGCTGCCGAGCTGCCCGGTTCCATCCCCGACGTATCCATTCCGACTGTGAGCTCGACACACCAATTTGAGTCAATAGGAAAGTAAATACAAGTACAGGCAGTCAACCAGGCAGTCGAGTATGATTGATTCAGGGAAGCTAGTTTAGGAAAATTTTTGAAAATTCACGAGTAGCAATATGGCGTTGGTGGAGTTATTTGGATGAACATGATTATCGGAAGGATAAGCAATCTTCGATATCTTGAAAGATTAGGTAGAACATAAGTCCCATTATAGATTCAAAACCGCAAGACGAGGAAGTCACCCCGCGATCGGGTATTAATCGGTCAAATAAGTCCGATAAGTCAAGGGTTTTTGAGAAAATAAAATACTTTAATTAAATCTCCAAGTCAGAGGGTCCAGGGCTATTTTAGTAAAAGAGAAAATAATTTGGGTTAGGTCCTTTATAAAAGAAAAATTACAATTTAGCCCCGTTTTGTAAAAACCAAAACTTTTGGGGTTAAAAATTGAATAAATAAATATCCCGACCTTGAAAAATTATGAGGTCAGTTCCTAAATTCTCCAAATTGTCCAGAGATTCAGGTTTCTAAAGTTTTGAGGTCGAGGTTTTATAAAATTCTTACATTGGCCCCAAATTTGTAAAAATTGTCATTTCAGACCTTAAGTTTAAAATAATCGGAACTCACAAACCGGAAGGGCTTTTAATGTGATTCCAGTTGGAAAATGTCACTAAGGTTAGTAGGATATTGGGACAAAAGCAGTTTTTAAAATAAATAAGTGTAGGTCCTTTAACTTTTGAAAATATCATTTTTGTCCCATTTTGAAATAATTGCCTTTAAGGCTTTTAGGGGTCCAATTGTTATGAAATTTGAACCTTGGGTCCAAAATATAATTAAGTTATAGTTAAGTTAGTATTTCCAGGTGCATGGGCTGCATAAGTCCTGGAAATTTCATTTGGGTCCTCAAGTTTAGTATTTTACACATTAGTCCCTCAATTTTAGAAATTTTACTTTCCAAGCCGTAAACACTTGGATTTTTGGAATACATTTAAAATATGTCATTTCCAGTACCTTAAGAATCAAATTCTCAAAATTTAAAGTTAAGGTCTGGTACAGTTTAAAATTTGCAATGTAGCCCTTAAACTTTCAAAATTTTACAATCTAGTCCTTGGGCTTTTAAAGGTTGATTTTGTTTATCTAAAAACACTTAAAACTTTATTAAAATGTCCAAAATTCATTTTTGAACCTGAGTACAGTCCCAAATTTCGAAATTTGCAGAGGGGTCCTTTAACTTTCATTTTCTTGCAATTTAGTCCACCAACTTTCTATTTTTACATTTTTAAGTCCAAAATTGAAATTTAATCAATTATGCTCGACTTGTCCAGGTTATAAGTCATCCAAAACATGAATTTAAAGATCATACACATGCATATCCAATACATACAAGAATTCATTAAATAAAACATTAAATTGCACATGCATGCACCTAAAATTCAATAAATAGCAATTTTGAGCAACTCTTGAGAATTTTCATGATTTGATACATAAAATTGACATGCAATACATAGATTATATATCTCAAGGCTCATAATCAAAATTCCTACATGCATTTTAATAAAAACACCTAATAGTTGGAAAGTATTTTTCCACCCACCTTAAAATTGGAAATTGTGAAATAAAAGGATAAATTTCACAATTTTTGGATGAGGCCTCTTAGATCAGCCCATAAGTTAAGAAATATCAAAATTTTGGAGTTAGAAAAATGAGAGAAAAATTAAGGAGAAAAAGAAGGAGATAAGAAAATGAGAAACACTACACTTTACCTTGTGTAGTAGGAGATTGGAGACTAGTTGAAGCTTTAAATTTGGAATTTTTGGTTCAACTCCAAAATCACCTAAGGTCAGCCCCTATTTCTCAAAAATGAAAAAGGGGTGTTAAAATTTGAAAAAAATAGAAAGAAGAGGAAAGAAGGGTTCTAGTGTCCAATTCTTACCTTGTAGTCCAAATTCTCTACTAGTTCTTCTTCAAGTCTTGAAGTCCTTCTTCAAGATGATGTCAAGCTCTAATCTTCATATGGTCTTCTAAATGTACCTCCAAAACCAAAATTAACTTAAGTCAAGAAGTGAAAAGAGGTAGGTAGATGATATCAAGATGAATTGGAGAACCACATTTCTTACCTTGTGAAGTATAAGGAGGAAAAATCTTGAAAATTTTTCTAAGTGTTGAAGAAGAAGGTGAAGAAAGAGTAGAGAGAAGTAGGAAGTTTAGAGAGAAGTAGGAGAATTAGCTTTGAGAGATGAAGGCGTTGGATGAAAAATGAACAAATTTGTTTATTTTTCTTCATGTGGCCGTCCACATGCTTGAGAGGGGGTAGAAAATTTTGATTAATTTGTGTCTTGCATTTTGCCTCTTGCATGGGAGACATTTTGGAGGTCAAAGGTATGGGAAAGAGATGGTTTGAATGGAATGTTGGAAGACTTCCAACATGTTGGCAAAATTAATAATAAAGAATTGATGTATGAGATGATGTGTATAATGTTTGAATTAATGATATAATTATACACAAGATGACTAATATAAGGTGTAAGTGTACAAGAGTTGGATGATATTTCTACTCCAAATCATCACCATGGCCGTCCATACTAAGGGCATTATGGTAATTCCATATATTTTTTTTTTGTCCCAAATTTGATGATAATAGATGAAATATATCAATCTCCAAAATAATTAGTGATTTCCTTGATCTCTTATAGGTCTCATGATCACTTAATCTAAATCAAAATCTTAATTCTATAAAGTAAAAGTCTCTAAAATAAATAGTCTCTTAAAATTATAAGGTGACTAATAAATACAAAAATAGTAATAATGATCAATCAAGTGATCATAGATGCAGAATAGAATTAATAAGGATCATGATCACAAGTAATTAAATAAAATGAAATGAAATACAAAATATATATATTATTAATAATTACCCGTCAAAGTGACGCGGTAAAATAGTCGATCAAATACATAGACGACAATAAGAATCAATTATAAGCTCGGAAAAATCGGGGCTTCACAATTTTGCTTGAATTTAGTATGGTACCAGAGCACCCAGGTTTGGTTTGGAGGCGGTGCTGAGAATCGGACCCCGACCTATTTGGATTGGCACACTCCACATGAGGACGGGTGTTAGAGTTTGTGTTTATCCCACATCGCCAATTCATTGGGCTATTATTGTGTACAAATTTAGGTTGGATACCTTCTCCCCTTGAGCTAGCTTTAGGGGATGAGTTCTGCCCAAGTCCAGCCAAGTTTAAAAGTATCAATTAGAGCTAGCTTTTTTCCGGCAAGGTTAGTTTTCTCAGATTCATACTTAGTTTTCGTTATTATTTGATTTGGTATTTTAATCCTTTCGTTTCTATATTTATGATGGTTTTTATTATCATGATTATTGCAATCAATTAGTGTGAGATTGTATAGGAAGAATTATTTATATTGGAATTATGTGATGAAAATTATTTTATAGGAAATAAGACGTGGGGTTATATTTTTGGATCTTATCGTAAACCTGTGCAAACGAATAATCAAAAATTTTTTAGCAGTTAGAGGTTTGGGAAGTATGCAATTCAAGATTTGTCACATGGATTAACAACTCAGTTGAGAATCCGATTGATATGCAGTTGGTGAAGTATGAAACATCTAAAGAGGTTTAGGATCATTTAGAGCAATTGTACTCGCAGTCTAACTTTGCAAAATAATATCATCTAGAAATTGATATGCGGGCTCTTCAACAGAAAATATGAGATGTTCAAAATCTTTATTCTGCCCATTGGGATCAATTAGCTCTTATAGAATCCTCTGAACTTCGAGATTTTACTCCTTATAATGCCTGTAAACTACAAAAAAACTGCTGATAGACACCACCAAAAGGATACCGGTTTTGTGACTTTACTGGTGTCTTTTCCCATATAACAACGGTTTTGTAAGAAATTGGTGTGTAATTAGTGTTGTGGTTTGATAAACAACAGCGGTTTCCTAGAACTGGTGTCTATTGTAAAAAACATTCCCAAATAGACACCGGTTTTGGCATCGAATTTCGAAACTGGTGTGTCTATTTATATAAATTATTTTAGATTAGACACCAGTTGTTTTGACATCGTTCCAAAACCGGTGTCTATAATATTTTAGAAACCAGATCTTTCGACACCGGTCTAAAGAACCGGTGTCTTTATTTTTTATCTAGATCTTTACGCACCGGTTGTAAAACCGGTGTCTTATGACCCTCTAATGAGGTTATTAGTTGAAGAATAGTAAAATTATTGTAAAAGGCTTGGTCACTCTCTTTCTTCCTTGACCCACCTTTTTCTCCCCCAAATCTTTGTGGTTTCAAACCCTAATTATCTCACGCTTCTTGAGATCTGTCACTTTGTTTGCTTAGATATTCACTTACGGAAGAGATGATGTCGGGTGTTGCGCTGGACATGACTCTTGACGATCGATCAAGAGCAACAAAAATCCGCTCCTCGTGGCGCGCAGGTCATGCCACCTTTGGTCCAGCCCAAAGACGCCGCCCCTAACCGCTCCGCCCAACCGAAAGCAGTCCCTATCTTTGCACCCAGGGCACCTAAATCAGCTTCGGTTTAGTTTGAGTTCAACTTTTCATTTTGGTTCACTAAATATTTATCCATTTTAGCAAAGATATGGGATGTCCCCTGTGAAATTGATAGGTTCTAGTTAATGTGATTTTTGCGAAATTAATTTATGCAATCAAGAATTTAGTTTGATATCCCCCCCCCCTCCCCTATAAATTGAATCTTGAAGGTAGCAATCGATGTTTATGTTTATAGCTTGGGCTTGGCTTCATTTTCTGTCCATTTGTTTGTGGATATTTTGCTAGGCAATTGTTATAATCCCTCTGTTTGGCATATGACCGTGAGCTTAGGTTTGGTTTGAGATCAACGTTTCATTTTGGTTCACTAAATATTTATCCATTCTAGCGATATATGGCTTGTCAGTGAAATTGATAGGGTCTAGTTAATGTGATTTTCGGGAAATTGGTATATTCAATCGGGAATCGAGGTTGATCTTTTTCTTTCCAATATTTTTTTTGAAATTGCATATTGAAGGTAGCAATCGATGTTTATGTTTTTCCATGGGCTTGGCTTCATTTTGTCTATTTCTTTGTGAACTTTCCTTGTTGTGGCATTTCGAGAATGGAGTTTTGAGACTGGGATTAGTCTTGTTGTTGAGCATAAATGTAAGAAAGTAAAGATAGGGAACTCTCACCCTTTACCTCGAGCCAATAATGTCTTATCTTTGATTATAACATTTTGTGCACATGTTTTTAGTTTATTTCGTGGTGACTTCATGTAATGTGATTTTGAAAGAGTGTGTTCTTTTTTTTTTCGGTTTATTTCGAGCCCCGATGATGTGCATGCGTGTATAGTCACGTGTGGAGGATTGTGCCCTGGTCTCTAGCACATATACATATGACTCATTGAAAGCAAGCTATGATGAGCTTAAGGCGGATTATGTTAATCTTTATGCGAGAGAATGAGAGTTTGAAAAATGAGGTATGATCGATATTTTTTGCAAGTTTCATAGTAGGGATAATTACAAAAAGTGCCCCGAGGTTTAGCTTAATTACGAAAAATTCATTATGTTTGCTAAATTACAAATATATGATCAACTTCACATTTTCATGGTTTATAGCGGTGTATGATTTATTGAATCAATGGTTATTGGGTTTTGCTAGAAAATGAAGTCCACGAGGAGGTTTTGGTTTTCTTGATTTCTTGTTTGTGGAGTTCTTGTGGGAGTTATTTGCAATAATGGAAAATCCGGTGTCCTCTTTTCATATATATATATATATATATATATATATAGATGAACAAAATGAAACTCAAACTTAGAAGATCACACAGTCAAATACCAACTCCAGACAGTACCACAAAGTGCAAGAAATTTACACCTCAAACTATACATGAATGTTTGTTTAATAGTGTAAGTTACAAATACAACAATGAAGAATTAGATAATTAGACATACACAAATTGGTGAATTATAAAATAAAAAACAAACAAATTACACAACTAGCCTTCCAAAAGATCAGTAGGAAAAGTCTGCAGAGGAGGGGGAGATCAAACTATTTTCGGAGACGATGAAGACTTGATTTAGGAATGTTTGATTTATTGATTTTTGACTTCATATGTATGTAGTGGAACCTTCTCGCACTTAAATTTCCGGTTGATGCTCAACTTGAAGGTACATTAATTGTAGGATATATCCTTTAGACTTCCGAGTTTCTTGCTTCAAATTTAATTTTTGGTTATCTGTGCATGGCTTTGTCACTCGATATATACTTGCTTTTTGTTTTTTGTTATTCGAAAGAGAGTTAATTTGCCAAAGATTGGAACATGATCATTGCGGATATCTTCGTGAAACTTCCATCTTGTGGGTGCCGTATTTTTATCCACTTTATTTCTCGTCACATTGATGCATATTTAGTATTGTAGTTTAATGGAATTTTGAAGTTTGTTTGGCTTTGAGAAGTAGGAAATGTTGATCTTATCCCTATCTTTGTTGTCTTTCTCCATCTTGATTTGGGATTTTTATATTATCGGGCATGAGACTTATTTCGTGCACATATTTTTGAAGTTTGATATTTTTGAAAATGTTTGGTTTTGGAAGAGCTATGGACATACTCTCCTTAGTGTGAAAAAAACTTTCTTGGTTGTAAAAACTTTATTGAATAGCTACACTTTGCGATTAGTAATTTATCTTTGGCACAATAGTAGTTTTGTTATCATACTCTCTATTGTCAATGGACCTATCCTCTCTTGTGGTCAAAATCTCTGAACAACTCTAAACTAACGGCAAACCAAAACCAATCTTGCTTTTATAATTACATGATTTTGCTCTTAAGGTTATAAATGAAACGAACAAGTCATGGGCTAAACTTGTGAAAAGATTTATTCATGTTGGTGAACTCTCTCTTGTCTGAATAAGATCGTTGAATTTGAGCTGCCGTTTTTTTTCACATCACCAGTGTTAGGTATCGACCCCATTTATCGTTGATGAACGCCATATCCATTTACAATAGTCCAACAAACTTAACTATTACGAGAATAATCCTACTGATGCACGGGGATTAAGGATTACAACCTTTCTTCTAATAATGCAATGAATAAGAAAACAAAGCCGTGCGATACACACGCACAAGGGAAGGCACTTTCCCATCCAAACCGAAGCAAAGAAGCAGAAAACAAAAGCCAAAAAACTACAGAGAACAGTAAACCCTTGAGACCGCCGGAGCCGGTCTGCAAAATGGGTTGCCTTCTTTCGGCCCGAACCGCTGCCACAAAATACAAAACAAGGAATCAGTAAAAGCTCAAGAATAGAATTAAACTGAAAGCAAATGAAAGGATATCACCGGTTTGAAGCACGAGGCTTAGTGGTCGAACGGGACTTAGGCTCATGTTGTGTGTAGCGGTCCCTTCACCGTCGACTACGAAACCGGATGCACCCAAAGTTGGCCACCACCGAGACACCGAAGCCCACAGCCGTTTGAACCCTCGAATCACCCGAAAACCCACCGGAGAAATAAGCCCGAAACCCTAGAACCCCAAACCCCTCGAACCGACGAGAAGCACTCACACACTCAACTCACAATCCCACAAAGTAGATCGAAGAGAGTACCCACAGAAACACTCAAGAAGCACACTGAAATCTCACAAAGAAAAGATCAGAAGCTGGTAAGTTTCAAGGGAGGAAAAAAAAGAGGCGCTGCACTTTTAGAGATTAGAGGCTGAGTTCTACAGTTAGGGTTTGGAGAAATAGGGAGTATTTAAGTGGGAATGAATGGTTTGGATCAAAATCACAAAATGGACGGTTTGGATGAAACATAAAAGGATCCGCAGTTTTCATCTTGGGTCGGGTTGAACCGGGTGATAAGTTGAGGGTTGGTTGCATATTGGGCTTAGTCTCATATGGGGCATGGACAAATGTGAACTGGGCCAATACAAAATTGGGCCATATTCTAACATTCTCCACCTTGGCACAGTTTCTATTTCACACGACTCGGGACATACACACATAATCATCATCGCCTATTTATTTTCTTTACTATACACAAAGAAATAGACTCTTTGTCGAGAGCTTCAATTCGATTTAGAAACTCGTTGTTGACAGCAAGAATCAGCATCACAGTAAGCACAAAGCAAATCGTAACACACGGGACAACTTAGCAAGCACACAACAAGCAAAAGCAAAACGGGACAGGGTAAAATCACCATATTGCGCACACAACATAGTAACACTGGAAATAACAAGCACACAACAAGTTATTTCCAAAACCAACAAGTAAGCAGATCAGTTTCGGGTGAATGGATACTCTGAGATAGAGCGAGAAAAATTGAATTTGATTAATTCAACTTATAAGACTTTGGAACAATTAGAAAATTACAAAAATGAAACGATTCAGTTTGAACAGCAAAGGGCTATTAATCAAGTTCGACAACGGGTTTTCCAACAAGCCTTACAAGGAGCTCTAGGAACTCTGAATAGTTGTTTGAACAACGAGTTACATTTACGTACCATTAGTGCCAATATTGGCATGTTGGGAGCGATCAAAGAAATAACTGATTAGTCTTTCTACTTTTTTACTATAGGCATTATTTTTTTTCTTTTCAAAAAATAATTAAGAAAAACTCATGGTAACCATTCGAGCCGACGAAATTAGTAATATTATCCGTGAACGTATTGAACAATATAATATAGAAGTCAAGATTGTAAATACCGGTACCGTACTTCAAGTAGGCGATGGTATTGCTCGTATTCACGGTCTTGATGAAGTAATGGCGGGTGAATTAGTCGAATTTGAAGAAGGTACAATAGGTATTGCTCGAATTTGGAATCAAATAATGTTGGTGTTGTATTAATGGGTGATGGTTTGATGATACAAGAAGGAAGTTACGTAAAAAAGCAACGGGAAGAATTGCTCGGATACGGTGAGTGAGGCTTATTTGGGCGTGTTATAAACGCCCTGGCTAAACCTATTGATGGTAGAGGTGAAATTTCAGCACGAATCTCGATTAATTGAATCTCCCGCTCCAGGTATTATTTCCGGCGTTCAGTATACGAGCCTCTTCAAACCGGGCTTATTGCTATTGATTCGATGATCCCTATGGGACGTGGTCGGCGAGAATTAATTATTGGAGATAGACAGACGGTAAAGCAGATAGAGCGGAATACGATTCTTAATCAACAAGGTCTGTTCAATCACATGTATCAAAATTCAGAATTTTTAAACATGTTAGAAATTTACTCACAGGCAGACATTTAGTTCCCATATCAGCAGGATTAAATTCAAAAGGAATTTTTTCAAGATTAACTATGCCTTTAGCAACAATATCACGAATATAATGGAATCTCACATCAATATGCTTAGTTCTATCATGAAAAACAGGATTCTTACATAGTTGAATACCAGATTGACTGTCAGAAAATACAACAACATTTCCATCAAGAAAACCAAGTTCAAAAATCAAGCCTTTAAGCCAAATTTCTTCTTTTAATACTTCAGTTACAACTATGTACTCAGATTCTATTGTAGACAGTGCAACAATATGATGTAATTGTGATTTCTAACTAACACATGAACCACACAAAGTGAACACATAAGATGTTGTTGATTTTCTATTATCCCTATCATTTGCATAATTAGAATCCACATAACCTTTAAATTTAACCCCATCTTTGCACTTAGCAAATTTCAAACCATAATTCAAAGAATGTTTCAAATAACGCAAAAGCCATTTAACATCATTCCAATGTATAATTCCAGGATTAGACATGTATCTTCTCAAGCAACTCACAGAATAAGCAATATCGGGTCTAGTGCTAGCCATAAGATACATAACGGAACCTATAGCATTGGAATATGACACATTCTTCATAGAATTAACATCATGCTCATTTTTAGGGCACTGTTCTTTACTTAACAAGAAATGGGCAGCCAAATGAACATTAACAGGTTTTGAATCACTCATCGGAAATTTTGACAAAATTTTCTGCACATAAGAAATTTGATTCAGAAAAATCACAGGATTTTTCCTATCTCTAAAGATGTTCATTCCTAAAATCCTTTTAGCATCTCCTAAATATTTCATGTCAAACTTAGCACTTAGACATTTTTTAACATGCTCAATAGTTTTCACACATGGACTAATTAACAGCATATCATCAACATAAATCAACAAGAAAACAAGCACTTTTATATTTTCTTTGAAATAAAGACAATGATCGTAATTACTTATTTTGAAATTCAAAGACAACATACATTCGTCAAATTTCTTGTTCCAACATCTAGGAGACTGTTTCAAGCCATATAAGGATTTTTTCAGCAAACAAATAAAATCAGATTTCTTATTATCCACAAAACCTTCCGGCTGTCGCATATAGATTTTTTCAGTTAAATCACCATGCAAAAAGGCAGTTTTCACATCTAACTGCTTCAATTCCCAATTAAACTGAGCAGTCAAGGCAAGCATAATTCGCACAGTTGTAAATTTCACAACGGGGGCAAATATTTCAGTATAATCAATACCTTCTTTTTGAGTAAAACCTTTAGGCACAAGTCTAGCTTTAAAACGCACAGAATCATTCTCATTCTTTACTTTAAACAACCACTTACAATCAACCACAGAACAATTTTCAGGTTTAGGAATAAGTATCCAAGTGTTGTTAACATGTGAAGAGTTCATTTCTTCATGCATAACATTTAACCACTCTTGAGAATGTTCAGATTTTAAAGCTTCTTGGTAAGTTTTAGGTTCACAATTATCAATTGACTCAAAAATAGAAAACACATACGAAGTCAAGTGAAAATCATCAAAACGAGAAGGCTGCATAATATTCCTTCGAGTTCTATCCCTAGAAAGTTTATAATTATCAAGTTCTTGAGGTTCGTTATCATCTAAATCACCCAATTCATCATGCATATCAGCATTATCAACATTTTCAGGCAGATTCACAAAATCAGGCTCATTTTCCGACATATTTGCAGTTTCAGCATGCACATTTTCAGATCCATCAAAGTTACTTGAAACAGGCTATTGCTCCACCTTATTTGGAGCTTGCTCAAATTCACACAAAGACAAAGAGGGAGTCAAACATGGAAATTCAGATTCATTAAAAATGACATCTCTACTAATTAAAATTTTAAAACCAGGTTCGCCCCTAAGCCCCAATCTATAGCCTTTCACACCTTCAGGATATCGTAAAAAATACATTTTTAGATCTTGGTTCAAGTTTATCACCTTTTTAATGAACAAATGCATCACAACCAAATACTTTCAAGTTTGAAAAATCAATTTGTTTACCAGAAAACAAAAATTCAGGACACTTTCCTTTCAAAGGCACAGATGGAGATCTAAAATCAAATACGCAGCCGTATGAATAGCTTCACCCCAGAACCTTTTTGAAAGACCCGAGGAAGCAAGCATACTCCTGACCCTTTCAAGTAAGGTTCTATTCATATGCTTGGCAACACCATTTTGTTGCGGCGTATAAGGCACAATTTTATGCCTTCGAATACCATATTCAGTACATAAGTTGTCAAACAAATTATTGCAGAATTCAAGACCATTATCTGTCCTAAGGTTTCTACCTCTTTTAGCCATGATTACAAATACACCAATCCTAGCACAAAAAACCAAAAAATTACAAAAGCATTCATATAGAAAGAAATATACAAAAAACTAAATCATATACATCATCGTCACCTTATGTTAGCATTAAAAGAATACAAAATATACATCAAAATACACAACAAAAATAAAGTGACAGTGTAGAACATATAAATACATAAAGTAAAAATTAACTAAATAAGTAGCAAAACACATATAAGTATACATCAATAAAATCCTATTTTTTTCAAAAACCATAAACCATCTTCTTCAACAAAAACAAAACATATAATCGCCATTAACAAAAGTTTAACCCAAATCCTTCAAAAAAAAAAGCAACCTTACATGAAACATACAAAACCCTAGTTAATAACTTCAACACGAAATCACATTCTCCCCAAACACAGTAAAACCGCAAGAAACAATCAAATTAAATAAACCCTAGACTTTCACAGTTAAATGCGAAAATAATGAAAAAAAATCCTCACCTAAAATCGCCTGGAGACTGGGCAAAACCGAACTCCAAAAAAAATAATACTATGTTTCACTTCGGCCGGATAGGATGACTGAACACGAACGAATTTCTCACTTTCGAAATCAAACTTTCAAGAGATGGAAACCCACAACCCTCTGTGAAAATTCAAAAATAAACTAGACCACTATTTGGGGGGAGTTGCACCGATTTAGGGGGAGTTACCAAGTTGGGATAAAACTGTTATAAGGTAAATGACAATTGTGCCCTTATTCGACTTAAAATTTAAAAAAGGCCATTAAATCAGCCAAATCTCAGCCATCTAAAATTTTAAATTTGTGGACAAGATTAGTCCACGCTGTCATACCCCAGGAATGTGGTCTCATTTGATCCAATTCCTATATATATAAATATTTTGGTTTTTAGGGGATTGCTTTAGTCTTTTTCCTCCTTTGTTTCTTTTCACTATTGATAGGTGTGAGTTTTGCATGTATTTTGAGGCATATTTATGGTTATAATGATGGGTAAACATGCATATACTCGCGTAAAATGTTACATATTCACTACTTGTGGAAAAGATATTACACGTTGCTTATTTTATAGGAATTTCATGATATTTGAAGCAAATTGAATATAATTACGAGCATAGCAAAGTGGAAACACGGAAAATTGAGTGAGCATACGAAAAGTGAAGCCAAAATGAGTGAAAGATGAGCGTAAAAGGAAAATACAGGGAGCGCACGGGTTGGGCGTGCCTTGTGCACCACCCGTGCACCGAATGAAGAACATTACTGACTTCTTCAAAGATGGCACATGGGTAACCCGTGCGCCAGAGCACGACCCGTGCGCCCTACAGAGACTGGATGATTTCTATGGGATGGCGCACGGGTAGCCCATGCGCCAACGCACGACCCGTGCGTCTGCGCTGGAATCTCATAATCTGCAGCATTATGCCCTAAACTGAAAGGTGGGTATAAAAAGGCTTTTTGGGGGGCGCACACAAGGATATTCTGACATTTTTGGGATCTACAACACAAGACAAGGGTCTATTCTTGGAAGAAGACATCAAGGAGACAATCGGGTTGCATCGGAGCTTAAGGAATGGAGATATATCGAGAGATTGTCGACTTTCCTAAGTTTTTCTTGCTTCTCTTTTAGTTTCAATCTTTCATTTTCAGTTACAATGGCTTTGAACAATTTGTTTATGAGTTGTTTAGAAATCATGTGTAGCTAAACTCTTGAGATTTCAGGGTTTTGGAAGTAGATTAATGAACTCTTGTTGGATGTTTTAATCTTAGTTGAAGTTATTATCTTGAAGCCTATTTGAGTATTTTGAGTTTATTCTTGTTTTATCACTTGATCAATGATTTAACTTGTTTGATATATTGATTCATAATTCGAGAGATGAGTTTCAATATTAGATCTTGAGTACTTTAACACAAATATTTGCATGAATCGAGAGGTTTGTAAATATTTGTGAGGATATTTGATCTTTTAAACTTTTGGGAGTTGAATGCTTCATGTTGAGTAGAGATGCTAGCATAAGTATTTCAATCTACGTTTTATAAGCATCTCGAGAGGGAGGATAAAATAGCTTTGTGATCGTCTTATTGGAATATTGATAATAACGTGGGTTGATTAAACCGGATAACAAGAGGGTTATTAATCGAAACCTTAACTTGGAAATCCATTTCATTATCTTGATACTTCTATCATTTGTATTATCTTAATCTTGTGTTTTAGTGATTTAAATTGTCTTAATCTCAATACAACAATCATCCAATTTCGATCGTCTAAATAAAAATAAAACTATCTTAGATCAATAATTAGCATATTAATTTATTAGTCTCCGTGGATACGACCTTGCTACCCTTTTCCTATAACGTACACCGTACACTTGCAGTGAAGATAAAAATAAGGCGAACAACTATCTTCCTTCTTCCCGTTCTTTTTCTAAGTTTCTCTTATTCTCTGACTCTCTCCATCTTCTGCTCCTTCTCCTATCTCATGTTCTTGCTCTTCTTTCTTTTCCTAATTTCTTGTTGGTGAACCACCACACCACTGAAATACCAACACCATGCAACCATACCTCAACCTTTTTTTTTTTTTTTTTTTGGATCCTCTATCTCGCATTTTGATTTCTTTCTTTGAATTTTTTTCTTTTGTGATCATCAAGATTTAATCTTGTTCTCCAGGTTTTGGATTTGAAGATAAAATTTCAATATCCAAATTGAATAACTGGGTGGGAGTCTGATTCACAATAACTCACTAAATTTGAACGTTAAGTATAACTAACATAACAAAACACCTTTTTACATACAAGTCATTATGGGTGTTGAAGATGAAGATATGATAATAATGTTAAATGGTGGCTCTGATTGTAATTGACGATATAAAAAGTATTACTTTTTCCTTCAAAAGTATTACTTCTTATTCAAAAGGTGTCACATTTTCTTAATCGTCACTTAAAACTATTTGACAATGCAAACAAAGGTATTACTTTTTTCTTTAAAAGTATTACGTTTTATTCAAAAAGTATCACTAATATATGTGAGACAGGATATATCATATAGGACTAATATTTGAAAAAAGTACCACTCTTACTCTAAAAATATTACTTTTACTAAAAACCTATATAAAAGTAGTACTTTTTTGTTAAAGTATAAATTTTTATTAAAACAAATATCACTTTTTACTCTAAAAAGTATATTTTTTCAAAGCAACAAAATTACATTAGTATTTTCCCTAATATAGTATCACTTTAGACTCGAAAAGTATTACTTTTTATTAAAAAAGTACCACTTTAATTTTGAAAAGTATACGTTTTCAAAGTAACAAAACTGATTTTTACTTGCAAAGTTATATACAGTTTGTTTAAAAGTATCATTTTTATTAAAAGAGTAATACTTTTACTCTAAAAAGTATATGGTTTTAAAGTAACAAAATTACAGTGGTACTCCCCTAACAAAGTATCACTTTAGACTCGAAATGTATTACTTTTTATTAAATAATGTATCACTTTGTAGGTCTCATGGGGTGATAGTGTAAAGTCTAGAGGGAGGGGATTGAATAGGCTTTACCAACATTCAATTTTAGTTCTTTTAAAGTCAAAGTTTAGTCACAAGTCAGCTGGGTCCTTGGTGGATAGCTTAGTTTACCGTCACAGTTGTGTTAGCCACTCAACATACTCGGACCGATCCGTTGATAAGATAACTCAGTTGATTCAGTTAACTCTTTAGAAATTCAATAGACTTAGTTTTACAGTGGAAGACTTTCACCATTTGATTAAAATATGTATTTCAACACCTGTTTTAAGCTTAGTTATTATCAGATTACTTAGCAAATGTAACAAATAACAATATATATACGCAAGAAATAAAGTGTTGAATGTAAATGACCCATAGCAATATTTATAGCGGTTCGAAGATAGAGTAATTCCTCTAATCCACTCTTCTCCAACCCCCTGAGGTAATCCACTAGGTAACGTTGACTTTGTTAGAAAATAGTGACAGCCCAAGCTAGGCCTTGATCACACAGCTGGTTTTGCTTTTAGGACTCAACTTCTTCATAAGACAGTTTTCCTGCTATTTCAGCTCCTTCAGACTCTTGGATTTGCTCACACAATCCTCCAACAGGTCTAAAGCTTTCTGGTCCGAACTGGAACCTCACTACACTTCCTTCAACCTTGGATGTGTGAACCCTTGTCTTTTAAACAAGTTTTCCTCTTCAATAGTTTGAAGTTGTCTTTCTTTCACTGAATGTGTTGGGATGGATTTCCTTCGAGTTTTAGGCTTGAGGATAGTATTGAGTGCCTGAGAGATTTTTGCTCTTTGATTGCAGGTTAGTGTCTATTGCTTTGCTTGCATTCGTAACCTTCTCTCAAATGATTCCTCAGCCTTTTATAGTGCTTGTTTGAAAAATATATTCGTTGAATAGATAGATGTATTTTTCAAACTATACTTTGAGGTTGTTGGATTGTCTTGTCTTGCAGCATTGATGTAGACTGATCCTTGAATTATTGTTTTGTAGCCTTGCCTAAATCTTTGCAGATTTTTAGGGACATCCTATTGGTTTCTTGCTTTTTGCACTCTTTCAAAAAACAACTTTAAGGATGGCATCGACACATACCTAGTTTCAGCAAACATTTGACTTTGTTTTGACAACGGTTCCCTTCAGCTTTCTAGGATCCTTTTTGCTATATAACCCATTTGACAGTCAACTCCACTTATCTGGGAGTAACCCAACTGTCAGTCTGCTGATTGAGACAACTTTTCTGTCACTTGACTGAGACTTGACTTCACTTCACTCAGCTGCCACACAGCTGATTCTTCATCTTGGTCTTCAGTCAACTCCTGCATTCTTCAGCTTGGCTGCTTCCACTCAGCTAGTAAAACCATATCTATTATAAGTTGATTTACAGTAGAATTGGGGTGCCAACTTCCTAATCATAGTTTTACATGGTATCATCAAAATCTATTACATAAATTTCCTAACAATTTTATTGAAAATATCAGTCTTGCACTTTAATACAAAGTAAATAGTGCATAACAAAGTAAATTATTGTATGAACATGTTATTTTATTGAACATATCATTCTTGCACTTTACAACGTGTTATAGAGTACATGAAAATAAACAAAGTACTTACAATTTTTCTGTGTATTTACAATCATGTAAAAATACAACACGAAGGTCTCTGCGGCATTCTTCATCTCATCTTCAACTCTTCTTCTATCTTCATCCGCTCTATTCCTCTTCTTCTCATCTTTCTCATTCCTTTTCTTCTCATAAGCTCTCCTGGAGGCTTCTTCTTTTCTCCTTCTCTCCTCCCATTCTGATCTTGCTTTATGTTTTCATCCTCTTGCCTCTTAGCTGCCTCTGCATTTTCTTGGCAACTTCTTCATTTTCCAATTTCTTAAGTCCAACCCATTAAATAATATCCTTCTTCTGAGGATTGATATATTGAATATTTCTGCTTGGTGGAGTGCCTCTTACTCTTCAACCCCTTCCTCCTCTTTCTCTTCCAGAGTCAGCTCCTCCCCTAGGAGTGTAGTAAACGTGCTGAGCTCTTGAAGCCTGCTGACTGATTCCTTGAGTATGCTGCTTCTCAGCAATTTGACAGATTTCTAAGCCTTTCTCCCAAGCACCAATCCCATGCTTGCTTGAGAGTCATTCCCTTGAAAATCCTTCCAGCCTTGAGAATTTGGAACTCCTCAAATGATTTTTGCTCGAGATCCTCGCATCGGAAGGCTGGTTCTTGAGGAGCTTTACGGTGGAGAGTCTTGAAGTAATCCTGCTGGGGGACCATGATATTTGGAATGTAGATCTTCAATGTGTCCAAGTTGACTTTGATCAACGCCGCAAATTTTCTTCGATTGCAGCCTGTCTTCATAAAAGCTAAGTCGCCTTTCATCACCGACACGACTCTTTTGGTACTGGGATAGGAGAGAGTTGGTTGATGAGCCAAGTTGGGGCTTTTCAAGTACGATCTTCATGGGATCTTTCTTAAGGGATCTTTCCCCCTTAGCTCCACTGTCTTCCCTCTTTTTGGCATCATCACCAATGAGAGAGGTCTGAGAAGTTTTGGACAGAATTAGATCCAGTTTTTAATGCGTTGTTGAGTGGGTTGCTCTATGTTCCGAACAAAGGGCCTTCATTTCTGCACTCATGATCTTCATTTCTGCATTCATTATCATCATCTCTGAATGCAGGGTGCTTTTAGTCATTAGAATATCTTGCTTTGTTGAGCCTTCCACAACTCCATATCTATTTTTTGCGTCTGGTCCATTCTAAACATGTGATCCCACTGTCTCTGCTAAAATTTGGTGTTGTCAGCACTCCAAATCACCTATTTGGCAAAGAGGGATTTGAAATTGCTGACTTGTTCTCTTCTCAGTGCATTCTTCTATGTTGTCCATTCCCAAATTCTTAGAACCAAACCTTGGATATCTCCAGAGATCATTGTATCGTGATTGTCCAACCGTTGGTTGAGTGCAGCAAACCCTCTTTCCATATTTTCTATCTATGAAAATATTGCATTGAATGGTTTTCAGAAGTCTGCTACTTCAGTTGACTGTTCTTTTGGCCACACTGAGTCGAAATCAATCCCAAACAGTACAACTCTTAAATCATGTGGAGCCTCGAATACATCAGGATGAATCTCCAACTGTGTACTTGCACTTTTTCCCAGATTTCAATCTCCAAGAAGACCTCCATAACAAATGGAAAATATTCATATAATAAATCATCTTGGACTACATGAACATCTCCCACTTCTCCTTCGGGAGCCTTGCCTTTGTCCCTTTGACTTGCTTCAGCTCTATGTGCCTCAGCTGTGTCAGCAGCGTCACTAGCAGTCACAACTATGTTAGCCTATGGAGCTGATTGATCCTTGTTAATGGGCTTGGGTAGAACTCATCCCCAAAAGCTACCTCAAAGGGACAGGGTGCCCAACCCATATTTATACATAATAACAGCCCAGTAAATAGGCGATGTGGGACAAACACAAACTCTAACACCCGCCCTCACGCCGAGAGTGCCAAACCAAATGGGTCGGGGTCCATTCCCACCATCGCCTCCAAACCAAACCTGGGTGCTCTGATACCATGTAATGCATGGATTCAGAACTAGTTGATACTTCTATTGATTACAAGGTACAATTATATACAAGTTGAGAGCAACCAAAATAAGGAAACTAAATCAATCGGCTAATCTACGGGATCCTAATAATCTTCTAATTGATATACCATATCTACACTATATTAACAGCCATGAAAGCGCAATCCAAGGAGTTGAGACTTCGAAGGATGCCAATGTAGAAGACCCCAAGACAGCTGAGTTTGTCAAAGGGATTGTCGAAGGCCCCTCAACAGTTGAGACTGCTGGGGTTAAAGAAGGCCTAAAGGAGGTTGAGACTTCCTTAGGTAAGGAACCAGAACAATAGAACATTCCTCAAGTCAAATGAGCTGATACGAAAGAGGAGATCAGCGCCCTTTGTGATTCCCAAGAACACATTGACACATCTTTTTTGGGATCCAAGGATGAAGCCGAGTCCACCCATCATGAAGATTCAATGATGGACGAGGCTAAGGATGTTCTCAAATCTCGGAGCACTGTAAGTGATAAAACAGTTCCCATGAGATTCAATTTTGATGATGAGCCATCTCCTAAGGCCACATCAAACTCCGATGATGCTGATGAAACAGCTGAGGACACAATAACTCAAAAGGAAAAACTCACTGAGACCGAAGATGTTGTTAAGACATTTGAGGTTGAGGTTGAGGCAGTGATCCATACAATCGCTGCTCCAATCGAAAAAGAGTCAATCTGCGTAGTCTACCACAAAGCTGCGGCAAGAAGCGACTCCAATAGCTCCGTCATAGGCTCCCACAGTTGTGACATCCGCCGATGACGCTAAATCAGCCGAGGCACAAAGAGAGTCCGAAACGCAACTGTAACAAGAAAAGCCCCCCGCCGTGGACCCTGGGGATTCCTTTTGTAAGAGATGATGTCTTTGAAGACTTTTTTCCATTCACTATTGAGTTGCTCGACATGGAAGAAGAGTCTTCCGAGATCGTGCAAAGTATATCGTGCAAGAAGAGCCTATCATTCCTGGCCTGATTCAATTATGAAAATGGGCTTTGATTTTGATGCGGTGTGTTGGCTAGAAGCGTAGTCGGCTTCGACGGTAGGATTTCGAGATGCCTTCAAGAAAATTTGTGAAGAGATTGAGAAGATGGAACGCCACCACGCATCCTGGATCTTAGATTGGAAAATCATGATGCAACCCTCGGTCGCGATTTGAGAGGTGTTGTCTTCGCATAAGGGGAATGGAACGGGCCGCATTTGCCAGACGCCATGCGCTCGTAGCAGTCCATTACATCAAGGCATTGTTTCCAAAGATGTTGTTCGGGAGTGCGGATACGCCCAAATTTCAAAGCAAAGAATGAAAGAATATATGGTCGAATGGAAACGCGCACAAGTCGGACATGGAGTTGCTTAAGCTACACCACCGGAGCGAAATTGCACGCCTAGAGGACAACATGAACCAGAAGTTCAGTCTCCTAATGGCAGAGATGAAGTTAGTGGCAGCTGAGTCGAAGGCTACCTGGTCAGAATTCTAAACAGCCCACTCCACAGCAGATATCAAGCAAAATTCAACTATCACCGATTGGATTTTTCGAAAGCACTTGTTCCTCGCCTAACCCTTCCATTTCGTGATAATGCCAAAAAGGGGGAAGATGAGGCCTTAAAGGAACTGAAGGAGGAGAAGCAGAGTGATAAGGAGGCGAAGAAAGGTGACACAGCTGAGGGGGAAGGAAGTTCGAAAAATCTTATTTAGAAACTCATGTATGGTGAAACCCCACAAGAGGTGATGTCACCGCTCTATTCTTAGTAATTTACCGAGAGAGCTGTCTGTTGAATAGAAAGTTGAGATGGATATGAGAGAATCAAAGAAGGCCATTGAAGCTGCATTCGAGAAGGTAGCTGAGAAGCAATCAGCACATGTTCAAGAAATCAGAAAATAGTACGGTGGTCCTCCAGCCTAAAAGGATTATGCTGCAATAAAGCCCCCAAGAGAATTTTCCATGCCCGATCTTTGGATCTCGAGCCCAAATATGTAGAGGAATTCCGGACTCAGAAGCGAAGGCTACTTTAAAGATATGACTCTACCTCAAGCATGGGATCTCAGACTTGGGAGAAGGGAATTGAGCCAAAAAGTGCAAGAGGGTCGAGAAGAGGTTGACCAAGTTCCAACAAATTTACTGAAAGTCAAAAGCTCCAATACAATATACTCCAAGAGGAAGGGAAGCCGAGTCGGCCAAGGATGGATGTGGTGGCATGGTGGCGTGGGAGAAGCGTCAACCACGGCCAAGACCAGAGATGTTAAGTATGTGGATCCATAGAAGAAGGGACTCATATCTTTGGGTTGGATTCGATCACCTTGCTAACATGGAAGTTGCACGCAAGGTTCTTTGAAGCTAAGAAAAAGTAAGAAGAATAGAATGAAAGGGTAAATCGCGAATGGGAGGAGAGGCGAATGGATGACCCTGGCCGCTAAGCGAGCCTATGAGAAAAAGAGGAAGAGGAAGAAGAAAGGAAGAGAGAAGACCCGAGGATGATAGGAAGAGAGCCGACGAGGAAGAGAGAAGAATGCAACCAAGCGTGGAAGACAGTACCGTGAACCCTTCATGTACTTTACTTTATTGTAAATACATAGCTGTAATTTTTCTCGTAATATAGCCTAAGAACTTCCTTGTAATGTTCATTCTCTTTGTAACTTAGCTTAGATACATGTTGAAAAGTTATATTTGTTTATAGCTCATTGTTATTTGTTGTAAGCGACTTTGTAAAGGACAAGAATGCTATGATCAATAAAATTGATTATTCAAAAGCATACATTCTTTGTTCTTGACCGCTTGTATTTGCTATTTACTTATTTTGTTTGTTTTTAAGTTTTGGCATCATCAAAAAGGGAAAATTGTTAGGAAATTTATTTGTTAGATTTTGATGATACCATGTAAAACTTAGACTAGGAAGTTGGCATCCCATTTTCCTTGTAATTATGTATTGTAATAGATAGAATGGAAGAGTTGAGTGAAGTTAGCTAAGACAAGAATACAAGAAGTCAACTGCAAACGGGAAACTAGACTCTACTGTGGGTCAGCTGAGTATGGCCATGAAGGAAGTCAAGGACTCGACTGAAGGAGAATCAGCTGAGGAACAACTGTGTGAAGTGTCAGTCAAGTCAATAGAAGAAGCCAAATCTATCGGTTGAAGTGATAGTTGAGTCAATCTTATGATTGAGAGCACTCAAGTCACCTGGGGTAAAGGCAAAGATCAAGTCAAGACGAGTCGACATTAATCCGTTGGAATGAAGTTAAGAATATTACTCGATATAGTAATATGTCCAAGCTGCCAGGTCTTAAAGTGTTTGGCCCAGAATAATGCAAAAGGAATAAGACAATGGGAAACACCGCAACTCGTGGTCGAACCTCCGTAAAGTTACGAAGCCATTTAATATGAGGATGGGTCAACATCATAAATGCCGACCAAGAAAAGATAAGCCAACGAACAAGAAATGTCATTTGAAATCGCCTATCTCTTCAACGGGCAAATTTCAAATGTGCACTATAAAAGGCCGAGAAGCATTTGAGAAAAGGTTACCTTGCATACCGAACCTAAAGACGAACAAGGAATAATCAAGAATTAACCCGCAATATTCTCAAAGCATATCAAGATATTCCTCAAGCCTAAAACTCGAAGAAACTCGATCCAACACAAGCCGTGAAGGAGAGATAACTTCAACTTGATTGAAGAGAAAACAATTTGAAGATCAAAACGGGTCTACTTTCCACGTTGAAGGATTGTAGAAAGGTTCAAGGTCGAACAAAGTTTCAAGTTTGTTGGAGGGCTGCGTGAACAAATCCAAGGACTTGAAAGTGAGCAAGCAGTAAAGCGCGGTTGCCTCGTGAAGAAGCTCGAGTCGCAGGAGAAGCGGGTTGTGTGATCAAGGTTGTCTCTAGACTTTCACGCTTTGTAACTTGATCATTACTTAGTGGATTCCTCTAGGAGTTGGAGAGGAGTGGATTTATGCAATTACCCCATCCTCGAACCACTATAAAAATTACTTGTGTCAAATTACTCTCAAGACTTACATTCTTGCATTTACTTTATATTTGTTGTTAGTTAAATCGCTATCCATATGATAATTAACTAGTGCTAAAACAAGTATTAAAAACAGCTTAATTCAATCAAAAGGGTGTTAAGTCTTCCTGTCAAAAACCAAATCAACTAAGTTAAGTATTAGCTTAGCGGTGAGTTATACTATCAACACTCTATCAGTCAGTGAGTGGGTAATTTAGTCAATATAGCCAACTTAGTTGTCTCCCAATGACACCATCGATTTGAGTCAACTTTGTTGAAAAATCTTAAAAAGACTAAAAACGAAAAATTTGGTAAGATTTATTCAATCCCCCCCCTTTAAACCTTACACACACACCCCTTGGAACCTATACTGACCTAGGACAACCTTTGGTGCCTTTCTAACTGTTCGCGTGTTTGAGACTGGTTCCACTGCTTAGAGCTTATTATTGACTGGAAATAGAATCCTTTAATTCGGATACCTTTGTTTGGAGTGATCTATCCATCACGAAGCAGCATCCTAATTTGTAATATATATATATAATATTTCATAACTCATACTCGGTATTTAGCACATTTTAATCTGCATAGTTCCAAAGCCTCCAGCTGTCTTTGATCCAAATGCTATTTTCTAATGATGCTTGCTTATAACTCTTTCATTTCTTTTATTTTTTTCTTCCTTCTATTTTCATGCTTATAATAAAAAGGCATATACCATTGCTTCTTCAAGGAAAATCAATTGGATGCATGTCTTTATTATATAGTCATCTCCAAACTAAACTATATACAGAACTGGGAACTATGTAATTTTTAAAAAGTCTGTCTACGTTCATCCTTCTATTCTCCCAACAAACTTTGTTAAAATTATATTCTTCTTGTTCTGATAATAGTATTTTCTATTTGATATGGCCAGTAATTAGTTTACTACAGAATCTTCCTGTTTGTGGTATGTGTACACAACACTTATATATATTATTTGGATAAATTAAATGAGAACTTGGTGAGTTCGTAGGGACTAATCTCAACCGTACGTTGTGAAATAAGATTTAATGGTTGAGATGTAATTCTTGTTTTTAGGAGATGAAATAATTAATTGATATAAGGTGGGCCTTCTAATTTTACCTTGGGCGATTTTGGAATCACATAGGCAGGTTTGAGCGGTTTGCTACATTTTCTTATGGGAAACAAAATTTTAGCAACCTCGAACTTTGCGTGTTTTTACACTTTGCAACCTCACAGTTTTTTTTTTTATTAGTTGCAACTTGTACTCTGCGTGTTTACAATTTACATCCTTCGGTGCACCTGAGTAAGAATATTCCGGGAATATTCGGTCATGTACGTGGCATGCCCCTTCCTGAGGGCTTTTTTCGTCATTTCAAGTCATTAGTTTTGTTTTTTTTCTAAAAAAAAAAATAGTGTTTCTGTATGTGTAACTTTTTTTAAAAAAAAAATTATGATAATTGTTAAAAAAAACTATAATATGTTTTAAAAAATCTGAAATGTTTTTGGAATATTGAAAAAGATTTTGAAAAAGTTGTTTTTAAACTAAAAGATGTTTAAAAGATGTGTAACTTTTTTTAAAAAAAAAACATTTTATTTTCTAAAATAAAAAAACTCAAAATTATTTTGAAAAAGTTATTTTTAAACTAAAAGATGTTTAAAAATATGAAAATTTGTTTTAAAAACTAAAAATTATTTTGAAATTTTTTTTTCTAGAAATTTTGTTAAGAAGCTAACAATTATTTGAAATATTAAAATAAAAAATTAAAAAAAGCTGAAATTTGTTTAAACATATGAAAATTTGTCTAAAAATCTAAAAATGGATTAAAAACAAAGACTTTTTGAAATTTTTACAAAAAAAAATATCTGAATTTTTATAAAATAAAAATAGATAAAAACTTAGAATTGTTTTAAAAAAACTAAAAATAATTTTTTTAAAATCTGAAAATTACGCCAAATATGTAAAAAAAAAACCTGAAAATCAAAGGAAAAAAATATGAAATTTGTTTAAAAATTAGATTATTTTACATATTTGGCGTAATTGTCGGATTTTTTTTAAAATAATTCAGATTTTTTTGTAAAAATTTCAAAAGTCTTAGTATTAATCCATTTTTAGATTTTTGGACAAATTTTCATGTTTTTAGACAATTTTCAGCTTTGTTTTAATTTTATATTTTAATATTTCAAATAATTGTTAGATTTTTAACATTTGTTTTAGATTTTTAAATAAATTTCCAGATTTTTAAACATCTTTTAGTTTAATAATAACTTTTTAAAAATAATTTTGAGTTTTTCTATTTTAGAAATTAAAATATTTTTCAATATTTCAAAAAAAATTCAGATTTTTTAAAATAGATTATAGTTTTTTTTAACAATTTTCATATTTTTTTATAAAAAATCTTACACATACAGTAACACTATTTTTTTTTAAAAAAAAAAACAAAACTAATGACTTGAAATGACAAAAAAAGCCTCGGGAAAGGGCATGCCACGCATATGACCGTATATTCTCGGAATATTCTTACTCAAAAACGGAGGATGCAAATTGTAAAACACGCATAAGATCTGATTGCAACTAATAAAAAAAGTAGTTGCAAAGTGTAAAACATGCAAAGTTCGGTTGCTAAATTTTTTTCCCTTTTCTTACTAAATCCTTAGACGCCAAAAATCTTCCAAGTTGGCATTGTTTAAGAATTAAATTCGAAATCTCCATTGTTGAAGGTTTGCTAATACGTCACGTTTGTATTGTTGATTTTATGAGAATCTTTTATGTGGTTTGAAGCATATTTAGTATTCCATGAGTGCATTGATATTTTAAAGAAATGTATACCTAAGACAATTTAATTTTTCTTGTACATTTACTGTACAATTTAGTGCTTCTTAGAATATATCGTTTTTTTTTTAGTTTTTTCTGTCTTGTTTATATAATAAATGGAGTTGTTTGATATATTCATGCACTATTTAGTTTACTATAAATTTAATTCATATTTAGAACATTCATCATGCTTTTAATCATTCCCATCATAGTTTATGTACTAATGGATTTTGTTTGATATGTTCCGTATACTTACTACGTATAATCTAATGGTTGTTTAGGACATTCAACTGCTTTTTTGATTTTTTGTATTATTTAATATAATATTGAAATATTTTTTTATTATTTAGAATGAAGACGAACGAAGAAGAAGAAGAATAATATGATTCAGGTGAATATGTGTTCCGCTCTAATTTATCATCCTTTTTTTTGTGATTGGTATATATATAATGAAATCAAATCAATTGAGATTTATTCCATAAATTGTGTATCCGTTCTTTTTATGGGTTGTTATCTATTTGTAGTCATTTGAAAAATTAGTCTTATTGTTAATAATTTAATTAAATAATAAATATTTATGTAGTTTAATCTTGGCTATTGGTTAATTTCGATCAATGACTTGGATTACTCCATATGGATTAACCCTAGATATCTTGGGCTCATATAATCCAACCTCTTGTATAAATATTGGAAATAAAGTGCATGACCATATGTTAAAATTTAGGGATAATTATAAAAACTATATATGAGGTTTGGGGGAAGTGTGCTCGGATTTGGAGATCAGGAACCAAACCGATACCCGAACCGAAAAATATCCGAACCAAAAATATCCGTTAATTTTTTTACTTTCTCCGAACCAACTGTCCCGAAAAATATTCTAGTACGGTTCGAGATTTTAAAATATAAAATCGAGAACCGAAATCGAACCGTGCACTGTTCCATACCGAACAAAGATCCAAGATAGAACCGATTTTTAAGAATTTTTTAATACATATATATATATTATTTTTATCTTATTTATATTTTGATATTGTGATACCCGACATTTAATTAACCTAGAAAATTATCTCGATATGATTAATTAATTATTATATTAAGTTTCTAAGAATTTATATCATTTAACTTGTCTTTTGCCCGTCAATGATAATGGGCGTGTTCCATCAAGGCACGTAAATTGCATGCATATAAGAGTTACACTATTAATGAATGTAAAAACGTAAAATACAACTTCTAACAAGTCAAGTTAACTACATTTCAAAATTATAAATTTTGGAATACTTTTTATACACAAATATTATTAAATCTTTGATTTTATTTTATCATCGTCACAAACTAATATTTTCAAACTTCTTTATACACTACATTTCAATTTGATTTTATTTTGAGATTGCACTAAAAAAAGGAATGGACTATAATTATTTGGCGATTTTACATTTATTTTTATTTTTCTTATTTTGTGTGTTTTACTTTTGATTAATCTCCGCTTTCACCGCTTCAAGGCATCAATCCCAAACCATCCGTTAGAACCAATCCCGACGAATGCATCGAAAATTTGGTACGGTTGATTGATGAGATTTTTTCTACTGATTGGGATTCGAGATTGATTTTTAAAATCTCGAACTTCGGGATGGTTCTCGAGATTTATGAATCTCCAACCGTCCCGGATCGCACACCCCTAGTTTGGGTTAGTCAAGAAAATAACTCTTAGAAGTTTTAAAATTACAAAAGTCTCCTAAGATTTAATTATGGTTTAACTGCATCTTGTGGTAGTACTGTAATATTTTTAAAAATATAAAAAGGGTGTTTGAAATATTTTTGCCTATGAAAAGGGTAAAGTCTAATACATACTCAAATTTCAAAGGGAATTTTATAATTTTCAAAAATCTCTGAGTTTTTTTGTTATTAACTCCAATTTGGGGTAGTTTTTGTAACTATCCCTAATAATTATATTAACAGTAACTACACAATTTGGATCTTTGATTATACAACAATAAAATAAAAAAAAACAATATTTCGATTGTGGCATGGCCATATAAATCCATCATAGTTATTGGGTAGTTCTTGTTAGCACTGAGACCTTTGCTTCGAATGTATTAAAACTATGTATGTTCATGTGACATTGATGTGAATTCCACAAAATTTATTTCTTATTCACTACAAGAAAATCGCAAAATAGCGGAGTAAATTTCCGTCGCTAAACCCATAAAATCCGATAACTTGAATTAATACTTTTTATAAATTAACTCGATCCATTGGAATCCCTAATTAACTCGGTTAGAGAGCACATAGAGCACATAGAGCACTTGAATTTATTTGAAAGTATCCCTAATTATTATGGTTAGAGAGCACATAGAGCACATAACTTGAATTAATACTTTTATAAATTAACTCGATCCATTGAATCCTTTTTTTAATTTGATAGCTTTTCTAGTATTTAATATTTTAAATGCACGTAAATGGTATAAAATATTTATTTGAATCTATATTTGACATCGGTTGTATATATGAAAAGGTACAAGCAAAATAACACAATAAAGATAAAAACATAATATCAAAGGAAATCACATTTTTATCCTAGGTAACATGTTGTAACATCCCAATTTCATAATTTCCAAAATAAAACACGATTTATAAAATAAAAGTACGATTTGTTATAAAATGCGCTTTCTAAAAATTCTAAAAGTATATTTAAGTCAACTAGATAATAATATTTAAAAGTTTAAAAGACAATTCTAAAATTTATTACATAAATAATTCAAGTTCCAAAAATATTTATTTAAAAGTAGTCAAATAGAGAAAAATAATAATTCATTATTCTAAATATTTATGCGGGTTACACGCATGTCCAGCCAACTCCATCAGCAATTTGAAATAGAAAATTATATTGGGGGGTGAGCATCAACAGCTCCGTGGAGGTAACTTGTCCAAGCTAAATACACAAATATATATATCACATAATAACATGCTTGTAAATTGGAAATTTAACTGTAGTTAGTCATTCTTTGTTGAAACATGGCTACTTAACTGGCCGGAATTTCACAGGAGGAACTTTTATGCCCAGTGTCTTGCATCGATAACAAACTCCTTTCCCATAAAGACATTCCCCGTGGTGATTCTTACCACACACTGACATCGGGACATTGAGGTCTTTCTAAAGCGTAGTTGTTGAGTGTGACATCCTCCAACCTTAGCCAATTTATTTTTATTCTCTCCACTATTTTGACTTGGTCCATCCACTTCTCTTGGGTGCCTCAATTATTTTTCGCGATTTCTTCAGGTTTATATTCACCGCCACCAATCGAGCTCCGATCCACCGCTATGCATAGGTAACATCCCCAAGGACACTCACTATTCCACTAACTCCGGTCGTAGGCCCTCCACAAATCTCTCGGCCTTCATTTGATCTCAGTCTTTGATCAAATGCGTTGCGTAACGCGATAACCGATTGAATTTTCGCTCATAATCAAGTACCTTCATATTTCTTTGTACAAGGCTCATGAACTCCTTCGCATTCTTGTTTCATGAGCTTGTGGGAAGAATTGGTGTCTGTTATCTCTTTGAAATCCCTCCATGTTAGCGCATTTCTTTCTTCGTGGGATTGTGCGTCGGTGTAGGTCCCACCGTTGTTTTGCATCCCGCTTATGAAAGATTGCACACGAAACTCTATGTGCTTCCGAGCATGCAATCAAGTCAAACACCGCTTCTAATTCGGGCCGATCCATTCTTCTACATCCACCGGGTCCTCGCTAAGCTTTGGGCTCCGTAGCGCCAAATTGCTCCACCACTTGTGAGGTAGTGTCCATAGGAGCATGATGGTTACGCCATTCTCGAGCATTAGCCACATTGTGTCGAGTCAGCCTTACACAATAGTGACCAGGTTGCCACAATATTTGCTAAATCTCCCATATTTCCTTGAATCGAGCATTTAGCGGGTGTTTCATCACCACTGCTTCTGGTTATGGTTTAGGTTGACACGTTGTGGTGCCATCTAAATTCATAAAGAAATCATCTTATATTTTTATATGTAATTTATATCTTAATATCTAAGCGTGTGTAACCTATAAGTTTACATCTAAAATTCATCTAATTCACAAAGATTATGTATATATTCAATCTTATCATTTGGTCCGCCTAGGAAGCTTTTCACCTTAAGTCATTCCCGATGTATTTTTTAAATAATAATAAAAGTCTCTATGTTGTCATTTTTTTGTGTATCATTATGTCAAATATGTTTATCTATCATTTTATAGAGTTGATGAAATTTCACATCATGCACTTGCATTAAAATAGAGTTGGAATAACAATTTATCATTTAAGTAATTGTAGAAAAATTTGTATCTTGATCGAGTTGGCGTCACATGCGGAGGTAGGTAACCCAAAAAAAAAAAAAATTACGAGTCTAAAGAAACGTCTGACCCGCTCCGATACTACTTATGTAACATCCCAATTTCATAATTTCCAAAGTAAAACACGATTTATAAAATAATAGTACGATTTGATCTAAAATGCGCTTTCTAAAAATTCTAAAAGAATATTTAAGTCAACTAGATAATAATATTTAAAAGTTTAAAGATAATTCTAAAATTTATTACATAAATAATTCAAGTTCAAAAATATTTATTTAAAAGTAGTCAAATAGAGAAAAAATAGTAATTCATTATTCTAAATATTTATTCGGTCACCGCCACGCATGTCCAAACAACTCCATCAAGAATCTAAAATAGAAAATTATATTGGGGTGAGCATCAACGACCGTGTGAGGTAACTTGTCCAAGCTAAATACACAAATATTA